>JAHBMJ010002522.1:0-13430 GCA_018398765.1 Chromera velia | reverse complement strand
GAGGGGGAGCGGGAGCGGGAGGGGCAGGGAGAGGGAGCGAGTGAAGTTCAGAATGCAGGAATGGCGTGTTGAGAGGGAAATAAAACGAGCAAGACACAAGAGTGCAGAGAAAAATCATAGAGTCATGGGTGCTATACAGCGAATTTACCCTCGAATACGCCGATGCGCCTTCACAAAATCTAGAGCTGACCGCAAAGAATTCCCGATTGATTGACTTATCTCCGTCGGTGGGTCTCGGGAGGGCCTGGGTGTCCTCGAACGTCACCCACGTGTCTGAGTCCCTTCCGCCCATTAAGATTCTCACTTTCGGATGGATCACCTGTGGTTCTATGGTGTGGTATGAGAAGTTTTCTCCATCTTCCTTCGAACGGTAGCAGATCATGATTGCGTCGGGAGATGGCGACTCTGGAAACGACCCCCTTAGAGGACTGCTCAAATGACTGCACGTGACTCCGGAGAGAAACAAACAGAAGACGACAGAAAACAGCGAACGCATAGGTGCCTGTTTGGAGTTTCAACTGAAAGTTTTCTGGTCGGCTCACGATGTTGTCAGGAGAGGAGCTCACTTCCGTCTCTCTGTATATATGTTGTCGTCTCAAAAAGAAGAGAATATGTGTGGGTGGAGAGGTCGCGTGAGGATGCGCACCCTGCTCTGTTTGAAGTGTGTTTCCTCCACCCTTTTATGGAGAGGCACATTTACCAAGGTCGCATATACATCATACACACTTGTCTCGTCGGACATGTGATCGCGAGCTATACCATGCACGTATATGCATGCATGCATTTAATTTTTTTTTATTTTAAACATTAATTAATAATTAATTTAAATTAATATATATATTATATAATAATTAATTTAAATTAATATATATATATATATATATATATATATATCGATATAAATTAGAAAAAAAAGAAATCTGTATGGAATTTGTGTAACTCGTGTGTGAGTGTGAACCTAGCTACTACCTCGGAGGGCAGACCAAACCATCAGTTCGGGGCCCTTAGCATTTGTGCGAATTAAGAATGCGCATATCCGGGATTCTCCGCGTGCGAACGCCCTTTAATTGTCAGCCGAGTAATTAAGTTCTGAAGTCCGTTGATTACGTGCTATGCAGATCAGACTTTTTACGGGGCCAAAAAGTCTGCGGGGCATGTTTTGAACATTTTGGAACTCACTCCCGGAAGAGCGCGATGCTGGACACGTTCGGCCCGGCGGCTCGCCACAACCTGCCACAACTGCATGAACAGCTAGCTCTCCATAATTCTCCCCTTAACTAGCTCTCCCTTTTGAACAGCTCTTCCCCTCACAACTCTCAACCAACTTACGCAAAGCTACTTCACGGAAAAAGTACCCTGTCAAAGCCCACTGTGTTTGCTTTCAACGATCCACCCCGCTTGTTTTCAAACCATCCTTTCTTTTAACTCCGTTGTTTCAAGTTCGTCGATCACGTCCAACAAAATGTTCACTGCCAGAAGAGTCGCCCAGTCCGTCTGCAAGCAGACTTCCCGTCCTGCTGTCAGGACCTCTGTTCGCAACTTCACCGATGAGAGGGCCATGCAGACCCACTTCAGACCTGCTGACCGTCAGTCACTGCAATTCACTTCCCCCCAGAATCCATCGCTCTCGTGTCTTTCGCGCCTCTGACCGCCGAAGTCTCAACTCTCTTCTTTCTTTCCTGTTTTTGCCTTTGTGCAGCCGATAAGATGGAGGTCTACAGCTGGGGCGGGTGGAGAACCCAGTACTCCAAGTGGGGCGAGGCCCCCCCTCTCATGTGCAAGCCCGGAGCTGGGGGCGTCATGGAATGCACCCGTCCCAAAATGAGAGCCAACAAAAGTGAGTGGAGTGAGGGGGTCATGTTGTAAAAGGGTGCTCTCTTTTGAGTCGTGGCTCTGTGCTGATAGTTTTCTTTGCCCGTGAGCTTTACTCTCTGTCTCTCTCTCTCCTCTTTCTCCTCCCTCCCCTCCCCCACCTCTCTCTGTCCCTCTGCCTCCCTTTGTCTGATATCCCTGAATGCTTTTGTCGCTCTTCTCACGACACAAGTGGTGCGCTCTCACCATTCATATGAACCCTGTCCTGTCTCACCAGTCGGCTCGCGGAGCTTGCGTCATCACTTTGGTTGACCAACCTGTCGCTTCTCCTGTCTGTGTGCAGCCAGCACTCGCTCAGTTGTGGAGGGCTTCATGAAGTCTCTGGGCTTCCGCAGCACTTAGCTTGCTGTGGAGTCGAGGAGGAAGAGGGGGCTGCGAAAGGCGATGGAAGTGGACTGGGCAGGCAGAGAAGACTTAACCCGTTTGGGGGGATCGGGGGAGCAAACCATGCAACAGAACTCGGTCGTCTCCTCTGTTTGTGCGATGAGCATGCAGTCTGATGCAAAAAGCAGTTGAAGACAGACGAAATCAATACGTAAGATGAAGGGCCTGCCCATGTCCGTGTCCCGTTGTTTGTAGTGGAGGGGGTTTTAAGTGAAGGACAAATTCGAGACCGGCAGGATTGTCAATCATCTTCTTTCTCTCCATAGAAAAATGTCTGTTTCTGTCCCTCTGCCTGCTCATATGTTCTCCTCACCCAGCCATTTTCCGTCTTCTCACTCACCCGAAAGAAAAAAGTCGTCGCGTAAGTGTGTGTACGCTCACGATGAAGAGGGGAGGAGTAAGTAGTGACAAGGAAACATCAAGAGAAAACGAAATAGCTTGCTGTTGCGTTTGCCCTTTTTTTCGAATTTTCCCTTTTCAATACAACTGACAGGGCAACGCTGTGTACTAAATAAATAAAAAATCAAAAAATGCCGAATGAATGGAGAGTGAAGGCATAAGAAAGAATGCAGTGATTCTGAGCCGTGAAGTGGATTTGCTTGTACCAAGTACGTGAAGGAAAAGTCGAGCACACTGCTGTTCGCTCTCTCCTAGACCGATGCATGAAAGGCAAAAAAGTAAAAAAAGTCCATCAAAGTGCTGGCGACGCGCTTTCTTTTGCTTGGCCGTTTCCGGATGAAGAAGCCTGAAATCAGTTGGCGGGTCGTTCGGAGTGTCGTGCCAGTTAAGAGGGTGCATGCTCGCTGCCGAGAGGGGGAGGGGGGGGAGGGCGTGCGGCGCAGTTGCATGAGTGAGGGATTCGTTTGTTTGTGTTTGTTTGCTGTACTGTATCTTCGTCTTTTTCGGCTTTTTGCTTCTTGACTTGTCGTGTGTTTTCTGTATGTAACCCAAGCCACTGTGGGCTTCGTCTGTACCAGATGTGAGCTTGTGTTTGTGTCTCTGTGTGTTCGATGGAGGAGTCGTAGTCATGTGTGTGGAGTGACTTGGCGTCCTCCCTTTTCAAGGGGGGGGTGCGGTCCCTCTGGAGGCATTTCAGTTGGAGGTGCGTGTCAGTGGCCGAACCTCCGTCTGGCTGCATGGGGGGGTGAGAGTGCGAGAGTGAATGAACGAATGCATTGAGGGTCGGGTGTTGTGTCGCTTTTCTCTGACAACGGGTCGTCAGATAAACTAGGTAGGGAGCTCATCAGTTTTTCTGTGAGACTGTGACAGGATACCCGATTCTTGCGAGTAGTTCCTTCTTTCCTTCCAAGATGAATAACCTAATGATGTCTCCATCGATCTGTTTCGTTTCATGCAGTGGAGAGGACGTGCGCGTGTTGGGTGACAGAAGATGTGTTGCAAGCATGAGTTGGACTGGGTATAGCAGGTGCGTGCTTGCTTTTCATGCTTGTGCTTCAAAGAGTCGTGACAAGGACCGGAAGCATGCAGCCTTGATGGAAGTAAAAGCGGAGACGTGGCCGGATCGGTGTTTCCAAGCACGTACGCAGATCGATCGACATGCCAATGAAGCGATAACCCCTTTTTTTTCGGTTTTCGACAGCTGTTCGATGCGCGTAGCACTGCAGAGTCTTCGGACGGTGCTAGTATATCTTACAGCTCTTGAGTGCCAGTGCAGTCAGTCAGTAGGGGAGCGCTTAAGGAATCAGCTAGGGAATCAGTTCGCGATCAGTCAATAAACGTGGCCGGTGCTTTGATCCCAAACCTTTCATCAAAATCTAGTGCTGCAAATGATTGTTTACTCGATCTGTGGTTTTTCTCTAGTTTTTTTTCTGCTAACATATTTTTTTTAATGTGATCTGTATATAAACTAGCGTTTAGGAGGAGGCCGTCTAATCTCGTACAGAAGGTTTATAGATCTCGGTCACGTGAGTCTGTTAATCTAGATATTCTCCTCCAATCCTCTCATCAGGCAAGGATGAAGCTGACTGCAATCGCATGAGATATCGATCTGTGCAGGACTGGTAGGGCAAATGCCGTGGCCTCCAGCCGTACGCGCATCCGAAAGGCGGACATGCCATAGCCGCGGCGCGGTACCGGCGGTCACGCTGCTTCTGCCCCATTGTAGGCCCACCGACGGGCCACCGTGGCACACAATTAACACGAATTACTTTCTCTCTTTTTCTGTTTTCTTTTTTTCTTTTTCATTCTCTCTCTTCTTTCTTTTTCAAACTTTCGATCTGTCTGTCTCAGACAGTCTTTCTCTTTCTCTCTCTCTCTCTCTCTCTCTCTCTCTCTCTTTCATTGATTGCCTACTAGTTTTTCTTTTCTGTTTCTTTTAGTTTTTTTTGAATAGAAAAGCAATGAGAGAAGAAAGGAAACGGCGAAAAGAACGTTGAAGAGTGGGGAGAGGGATGGAAAGGAGAATGACGGAGAATTAATGAACCAATAGTTACTGCTTTCTTATTTTCAGACACGCCACGTTCTGTCAGAAGAAGTCTGAAAAGACTTGAACGGTACGATCAAGAATGACAAAACAAAAAGAAATCAATGCAAAAAGAAAGGAACATACGATGTTTCTTCGCACCTCATTACACCCTATTGATGAAAATTTAAGAATACCGGGAACACCCCCCTTGGCAGCCCAAACGACGACAACCTAGGCATAGGGTTGCCTCTTCGGGCTCCAAACAACCCCCCGTGCAACACTGCCAAATCCACCCAGTGATAGTACCCGACGAATCCTTTTGGGACCACCTTTCGAGACGGACTCTCCTACTGTCGTTGTGATGACAGATATAACACTGAGCCGGAGGCTCTTCTTCTTGACCCGATTCTTGAGAAGGAGGGAGAAAGTAGGTTCGCACTGACGCAGGAA
The DNA here is from genome assembly GCA_018398765.1 of Chromera velia. Taxonomy (NCBI): domain Eukaryota; family Chromeraceae; genus Chromera; species Chromera velia. The sequence goes on along the minus strand of JAHBMJ010002522.1, from coordinate 8,299 downwards.
GAGTGGGTTCTTCCCTTACTGCGTCGGCCTGCAGCTGTTACCGCATTGCCTTGCGGGCTGCCTTTGTCTGCGTGTTGACTTTGTTCTTCTTTGTTTGAGATACGCGAGAAGATGAATTATCACCAGCCTTGAAGGAGGCGTCCCCCACTTCAGAGCTTGCGCAGGGAACACATTCATTGAAAGAGGGAGTGACACCCTCAGGACTGAAAGGCGGCCCATCCACTCGGGAATTTTTGGTACCAGAACTTTAAGACCCCTGCCAAATTTTCCCCTTTTTGCCCCCCCCTTGCCAAACTTTCCCACAAAGGCTGAAATAAGGCAAAAAACACTGCTGAAATCAAAAGATATGACCCATCGAAGGCTGATTTTCTCTAGTCTTCAATACTAAATATTCCCGAGCTGAAGAGCCCTTACCAATTTTTCCAGAGTAGATGGGCCGCGGACTGAAAGGCTTATCTTCCACAGTAGCATCGTTGGAGACGGGATCTGGAGAATGTGTTTCTGCGCTTGCATGCCGAGAGGAACTCTCGATAGCCCCTACGTCAGAAGATGTGGACACTGTTTCCTTAGCGCTCGTGAGATGGTGCTCACGCCTGGTTACTGAAGGAATGTTTGACTTAGAAGGAATAGTGGTGAGAGTCGCACCGTGTTGGTCGTTGTTGGGCACTGGCATGAGTGTGGATGCTAGTGTGGATGGGTGTGTAGTGGGAGAGACAGGAAGGCAGGGATTGGCAGGGAAATGAGAGGACCGATCCTTAGCGCTCGTACTGACAGCACGCCCTATCGCTTGGGGACACACTTCATCAACGGAATTAGAAATGTATGGCTCGGGAGGTTGCTCATCGACGGACGGGAGGGAAGAAACTGAGGTGAAGGTTCTTTGGTTATGCTGTCTTTGTCGGTATAGAAATGAAGAAGAACATGAAGATGAAGTTATGGGATGTTTTTTGACTCCAAAAGAAAAAACGGTTTGCAATTTCTCTTTGGGAGGCCAGGAGACGGACTTCTTTGGAGGAATTTCAAAAGAAACGGCTGCTGCACTCTTCATAATCTGGTTGGATCCAAAGCTCCTAGGTGCTAGTGGCTGCTTCTGCTCTTTCTTTGATTTACGCCCTCGTGAACCTCGAGTCCCACGTGCGGTTCTGCGTCGACCTGGGGCACTCGATACAGGCACACTTGGGGAGACAAGACGGGTCCCCAAAAGAGAAGAAAAAAACGATAGCGCAGTGGTCGCCACATCTGCAAATTGATCTTCGTGCGTCTGCATAGCCCGTGTCCTTAAAAGGGCAGCAGAACAAACGTCTCGAAGCTTGATCACCTCGGCGGTGACGTCACCGGACAAGGGCCCAAGGCGGCCATCCCAAAGCAATCAAAGGGGAAAAATGGGCTAGTGAACGAAGGAAAATCTCACCGTGACCGTGCTTATGAACTCTAGAAGAGATGTTTAGACAAAAAAGAAAATTCTCGGAGTTCTGCAAGAGATGCACGTCAGTGTATCAACTCAGATCCTAAGAAAATGAGGGGACCTACTATACAGCAAATACGTGCAAAGACCCCAGGTGTGTTCTCACAGAGAGGAGACGGAGAGCAAGGGACAACTGCTATTTCTTGGATCTATTGAACCAGCTCTGCTACCATGATATGTATATAGACTAGTGCCTAGGAGGAGGCCGTCCAGTCTCATACAGAAGGTCTATAGATCTCGGTCACGTGAGTCTGTCAATCTAGATATTCTCTTCTAATCCTCTCATCAGGCAAGGATGAAGCTGACTGCAATCGTATGAGATTTCAATCTGTGTAGGACTGGTGGGGTAAATGCCGTGGCCCCCAGCCGTACGCGCATCCAAAAGGCGGACATACCATAGCCGCGGCGCGGTACCGGCGGTCACGCTGCTTCTACCCCATTGTGGGCCCACCGACAGGCCTCCGTGGCACACAACAAAATATACTTTTGGTTATTTAAATTACTGCAGACTATATATATATATAACTGTGTATAGTATATGTGATGAGTCCACTGTAGTCCACTAGCTGATGATTAATGTAGTGAATTAATAATATTAGGAACCTAACTAGGAATAATATAAAAATTTGTACATTCATGCATATAATTTTGAATGCCACTATACCCTGCAAGTCACTATCACTATCACTATGTGTTAGGTGCATAGACGCCCTTCCGACTCATCTATGCTTATGATCACAAGATAAAGGAGCCAAGCACTCCAGTTGAGTCTTTTTCCTATCAGATTTGTCTGGATCGATCGTTTTCTCTACTGTTACGGATCGTCCTGTGTGCAGAGAGAGAAAAATATAGGAAGTCTTTAAGAGTATATCACAGTTGTAAGCAGAAGGAAACATGCGAGCAGAGCGAGCGTGTGTTGCAGCGCGTTGTGTATATTTGGTACGCCAGAGAAGCCGAGTTAGGCAGGACTCATCTTCTGCGTGCACGCCGAGCGAACTGGCTGAATTAATACAGAACCGGAAAGATGTCCCCCAACGGATCTCCGTCGCGCATGCATATTGCAATACAGAGAGACGCATTGAATGTAAAGCTTGCATATATTACAATACAGATCAATACACAAGAGGCTGGTTTGATTGAGCTTGCTACTGAAAGACTCTGATCAGGAGGTCTGACCGGTAGGTATGAGTACCGTACGGCTCTGGGACAGGCTCTTATCCTATACGTTGAATAGACTACACAGACGCCTAGACAGACGCAGACACTAGCTAAAGTTGAGATCTGTCCAAACGCTAGCCGGGAACACCATTAAAAAATGGCCCAAAACTCATAAAATTTGTGTGGCAGCCTATGTTTCTAAAAATAATATAAAAAATCTGTTCCACAGTTCCTTTTCTATCATTTCAACGTCTTTTTACACAAAGTTTCAGCTTCTAACTCCTTACCAATTATGAGAACGAGTTTTTTGCGGAAATGCGCCGCTTTAGGGGGGCAAAAAGCATCCGACTCGCCCCCGGCATACGAAATGTCATAGAAATCCAATAGAAATCAGATAGAAATCAATCTAGAAATCAATAGAAATCTCATAGAAATGTCATAGAAATCTCAATATAGAAATCAGGCCTAAATTTCTATAATTATAGAAATTTCACCGGATTTCTATACATTTCTATAAATACATAGAAATCGATAGAAATCTTATAGAAATCCAATAGAAATCAAGGCCTCATTTCCATTGATTTCTATCGATTTCTATATGTTTATAGAAATGCATAGAAATCCGGTGAGATTTCTATAAATTAAAGACGCTGCCTGCTAGCTCGGAGGCAAACCGCCCTCTGTTGCTGGAGCTGTAGAGTCAGCTGGAGAAGCAATCGTATGTTCGGGAGAAGAAACTAAGGATGGGAACGGTCGGTGCGCGGGCGGACTGCGTTGTAATTGTTCAGATAGTCTGGAACCCGGGGTCTGCGCCTGAAGAGTAGCTGCCACTGCTTCCACAAGGGCCCTTGTGATCGTCTCGAGCCGTGTCGCATCAAGTCTTAGAGGACCTGCAGTGCATAAAGAGGAAAAAAACACGCAACGGTCAAAAAGATCCAAGTCGATCATCGCACAGTGCTTTGGGAGGTTGCACCATGGCTACGACGGCACAGACAAAACCACCACGTATGCAGGGCATAAACAAGCAAACCAGTATGCAAAAAAAACAACCCCGCCCCGACGGACCCGCAAACGCTCAAAACTTGAGACTGTGCGAATTCTACAGACGGACGACCAGACCCCCTGTCTCGCAGCAGGCAAAACTCACCCGCGCATCAACTCATGCTCAGTCGTACGGTCTCGCACGCTACCCCCCTGACACAATAAATCACTCCACCCCTCCATGCACCACCGTACGGCAAGACTATGGGGCGACCAACACATACTAAGAATAAAAAAAGGTGAAAGCCCGCAAAAACTCAAAGCTCGACACACCATGCATGCCAACCCGAGAAGCGCGAATGGCGAGATGAACGGCCAGAGAGCGGTGCTCAGAGCACAAGTCCTGACGGTTGCGGCAGCAACCCCCGCCGCACGACAGACCAAGAGCCTACAGCTTTGCGGTCACCCCCCCCCCAAAATGCGCAGAATGACTACACATGCACACATTTCCATTCCTTACCCTTCTGAAAAGACCCCTTCCCTTCGTAAGACGGATTCCAGTCCTTCACCTCCTTGCTCAGCGTTGTGGGATGGGGCATTAGAATACTGACTCCTCGACGCGCCGTGTGAAGACTGAGAGTCAGGTAGCGACCTTGCCACTGGTGTGCTGTTCCCTGCGTCTGCTTGAGCTGATGATTGGCCTCCGAGACGTTGTGCAGTCTCGGTAATTTCCTTGGAGAGCGATTCAACGCGGGTTGACAGCGCCTCCATGCCGCGTTCAATCGCTTCCATGCGGCTCATCAGATCGGCAACACCTGTTTGCACAGACGCACACATATCCACGTCAGAAGGAAAGAACACATTCAGGCAGGACGACCTCTCAGATCTACGCTGACGAAACATTTATTCAGTACGGAGACGAAAAAGAATACAAGTTAGTCCTGATGCGCAGCAGCAGCCCGTAACGACGTAAAGGCGGTGTCTTGCAACGTAGAAGGCATGGCAACGTCAAAAGTATTCTCGATTCTTGTTTTGCTCAACAACCAATCACACACAGCCCGCGCACGTCAATTGAAAGAAATAGAGATGCCGGATGTATGATGGAACATTTCTGTTCGGGCAACTAAGGTCGTGACAAAAAAAAAAAAAACGTCTACAAAGAGAAGTACGACGATCAACACGCACTCCTGCCTAGCTGACGGTGACGCGCGTCGGCCACGCACACACAGCATGCACGCGCACGGAGACGTTCAGGCACACACGCACTCTCTCACGGCATGCATGCACGCTGCCTAACGATTCCATCCATGTACCGACCACCGCACACACGACCCACAGTCACATACGGCACGCACACATCAACTTAAAGAGATGGAGGTGCCGAATGTATGATGGAGAATTTTTGTTCGGACGACGAGAAAAAAAAGGGGGGGGGGAAGCCCGCAGACTCAGGTTTCTCACACAGCCAGCCACTCACACACACAGAGCACTCGCGCACTTTCATCTGGAGACGTCGAATGTATGCTGGAGAAACCGGGAAAGGCCCGCAGACACTCAAAGCTCGACAGACCACGCAAAGCCACAGCAGACCTCTTGACGCAGGCAGGCACACACGCACTTCTCTCACGGCACGCGCGCACGCTGTCTGACGGTTCCATCAACGCACCGACCACCGAACAGCCGACCAACCAGTCACACACGGAACGCGCATGTCAACTTAAAGAGATGGAGACACCGAATGTAGGATGGAATATTTTTCGTTCAGGGGAGGTCGCGACGGAAAAGAAAAAAGACGCACGTGCCAGACTGTCGGGGAAGCCATGCAGGTCGAGCCAGACGAGTCACACGCAATTCGGGAGAAAATCAGAGAACCGAGGTACGTCCCTGACGGCCACGACAAGCCCTAACGGACGGCACACGAAAAGAGCAGACACACAGCCGGGCACGAAGGCCTGCTTGACGGTGGATTAGGCCAGCCAAGCAGACATGCGGGGGAGTGATAAAGAAAAGGACGTAGCTACCTAGTTGAAAAAGCGCGAACGACTGACCAGCGGACGAGGAAGCGCCAGCGAGTCGGTTCTTCTCCTTCAGCAATTCTGGGAGCACGCTCTCGAGAAAGGCCTGGGACCTGCCTCCGTAGATCCCCACCTCTGCCTGAACTGTCGACCCCCCCATCGCCGCCTCCACCTGTTCGATTTTCCGCGTCACCTTTTCCAGATCTGACTCCCCTCCCTCTCCCGAACTGTTCCCATTGTACATGTGGGCAAGCCGATTCCTTGTCTTGCTCGAAACCGCCCAAGCTGCACGTCGCAAAAGAGGGTAAATTCAGATGGTCGAGTGGGCCAAAGGCCAGAATGCCCCCGCAGAGGACCGCAGACAAACTCTGCGGGGAGACAGAAGGCATCTCTGCACATACTGGCAGGATCGAAGCCGGATGATCAGCCAGCAGAGCATGACAAGCAACACAAGGGCATCAGTCGGTGCATACAAGTCAGCAGACAGCCCAGACACCACAAACGAAAGGTAGACAGACGCACCTGTGGGAGGAATCGAACTGCCTCTAGCAGGGTCCCGCTCGTCTGCGAGCACACTGGAGGTGTGGAGAGCCTGCACACACAGACGGTGGCGAAGGTCTTGCTTGGAACGAGTCAACAGAACCTGAGACCATCAGGGCACGCACGCTTTACTCACCGCTTGAAGAAGCTCTTGGGCTGCACCCAGGCTCGGCTCCACCACCTTCCTCCCCACGGGGCTTCTATCAAGACGCCCGCAGGGACCTGCGAAGAGCCAGGAGGGAAAGGAAAGCTGTTTGGAGCAGAAACGCGTTAAGAGACGGCCAGCACACCAGAGGAAGCGGCATGGGTACACAAGCTCACGAAAACTGGAAAACAAGACAGGGCGGACGGACAGACAAGACGACAGGCAGAGAGGGCGAAAGGAGGGAGAACAAAAAAGGGAGAGCCGTAGGAGGGCGTGACAGCTGGCGTGCAGACCCACCTGCAGGACTCGCGTGGCCATCCAAGAGAGCGACAGAAATGGCTGGAGGCTGCATGCAGGTGAACCAGGGGGCGGGCAAAAGGATAGAGACACGCAAGGGGGGGCAGAGAGACGCGAACAAAAGACGGGACAGAAAAGCGGTCCTGGCACGCCTGGCTCACCTCTTGTCGTAGGGTTGCAGACAGGTAGGGGTAGACGTCGTCCTTCGGCCCCATGTTCTGCAGGGGAAGGGTCTCTCCAAGACGTTCCCATCGGCCTGCATCAAGAACACAGACAAAGTCGACACGAGCTGAGAAAGAAGCGAGGGACTCGAAAGGAGAAAAAGAACACACGTTGCCCCCAAGGAGAAGGTGCGAGAAGCGGGCACCGCTGAAGGGCAGGTAAAAGGGTGGGGAAAAGGAAAGAGGACGTAAAAGAAGCACTAGTCGGCAGAGAGAGAAAAAGCGAAAAGGGACCAAACAGAACAGAGGACCACAGAGAACGGAAGAAGGGGGGGCATGAACAGTCCAGGCCGGATCGCAACAGGACAAGAAGGTCGGGTGGGGGGGAGAGGGTAGGAAGAGAAGGAGAACTAGGTAGGGAGAAGGAGGAAGGGGGGGGGAGAAGGAGGGGGGGAGAAGGAACGCGGCGGGAGGCCCGGAAAGAGGAGGAAGGAAGGGTTCCTACCGCAAGACCGTTGGAGAAGGCAGACGGAAAACCAAAGAAACAAGAAAGAAGTCAAAGACTCGAGCCTGATAAAGAGGCCAGACAGACAGGCAAGAGAGAGAGGTGACACTTCCAACCGCGGGTGACAGTCTTCGAACCGAAGTGTCACCAACCCAAGAAGGTGAAAGCACCTCACGGGTGACACTTGTGACACTAGTGACACCTTTTTAGAAAAGTATGTAGAGAAAAAAAGAGGGGGGCTGTATAAAAAAGAAAAGTTTTGGAAACCGGTGTCACAACTGTCACCACTGTCACCGATTCCCTGCTTTCACCTTCAAATGGTGGTGACAGCCGGATGACGCTTCTTTTTCGGAGGGTGACACTCCGAAAGAAAGGGAACTGTAGCCTCAACTCGAGCCGATGGAAAGGAGAACGGAGAGAACTGCCTGGCCAGGCAGAAAACAAGAAAAGCGACAAACACATCCATCGGGGACGTACGTGCAGAAGGAGAAGCGTCCCGGTCGACTTCCCGTGGGGCGATGGGAGTCTCGAGAGGCTGCACGCAGAGGGGGAAAAACGTCAGTCCAGCAACGGAGGAAACGCGTCGACAGGCCGGACACGTGTGACCCACCACTTCTCGTTGGGCTGCAGACAGGTGTCCCAGGTTGGGCAGGACAAAGGTCCCCCCGAGATCCCCCCAGGCACCTGCATAGAGGAGAGGGGAAGAAATGATTTGGCCTTTGGAGAAAGACCCAGCTCGAGGGACACAAGAAGAAGTGGGGGAGGCAGTGATCAGCTGCGGAGGTCCCAAGAGGTAAGGACAGGACGGAACTGCGAAGGGGGGGCAAGAGGTGAGGACGGAACAGCAGGGGGGCAGAGCTGGAAGAGAAACAGGGGACAACAGAACGGCAGAGGGGAACGAAGGGCAGGGCTGGAAGAGAAACAGGGGACAACAGAACGGCAGGGGGGAACGAAGGGCAGGGCTGGAAGAGAAACAGGGGACAACAGAACGGCAGGGGGGAACGAAGGGCAGGGCTGGAAGAGAAACAGGGG
>JAHBMJ010002521.1:0-18296 GCA_018398765.1 Chromera velia | reverse complement strand
CCTCACGCCCCCCCCCGTCTCCCCCACCCCCTCCCCCCTTACCACCTCCAGGCGCCACAGGAGGAAGCACGAAAGCCCACTCAGTAGTCGGCCACTTCCCCCACGGGGATGGAGACGCAGAGCAAATGGCTCTCGGCGAGACGGCGCCCCCCTCCCCTCCTCTTGCTGTAATACCCGAAAGAGAGCCCTCAGACACTTCTGCTGGACCCAGGGGCAATGGACACAAGGAGACTGGAGTTCCGCCCGCTTTTTCTTCTTCTTCTTCCAGCAACAGCGGCAGTGGGCAAGAGACCAGACAGAACGGCTCGAGTGTCAGTGCTCTGCCTTCGTCGCCCACTCGCATTATGAAACAAGAAGAGGCCGCACGGGGGGGATCCGCAGCCGCATCTGCGCACAGAGAGAGAGGGAGGGACGAGGACACCCGAATGCAGGACGTCTCCGGAGATAGAGGAGGCGTCACGGTGCCTCTCTCTGTCCATCCACAGCACCAGTCTTCAGCCGACTACCCTGCTGCTGCTGCTGCTTCATCAGGAACCCCCTTTCACCATCATGGGGGAGGCCAGGGGGGACCCTTTGCCCACCAGCATCCTCCTCCTCAACCAAACGGCCACCCACCCCCTCATCTTCTCCACGCTCATGCAGCAGGAGGAGGAGGAGCGGTGCCCTTCCACTCTATGTACCCCCAACCCCAACAGCAGCAGGTGAGTGACCAGATGTACATGGATCCTGACCACCAGAGTGTGCATGGACCTGGGGGGGACCCGAATGGATACGGAGGCAGTGGCCACTTCCAGCTGATCGACCTGCTCCCTCCTGGAGTGGCTGACGTCCGAAACCGTCTCCACGAGGGGCACGATTGGTTTGGAGACGGTCTTCCTCCTTGGATTCCGTTAGGTGACGAGGGGAGACGGGCAGTCAGGAAGGGAATCGCTGAGGTGCTCAGAGGCCCACACGCAGCTCTTGGAAGAGAACTGTCAGTCCTGCTTCACATCTCACCAATGCATGCATGCAGGGATGGGGGGCAGGCAGTGATTGTGCAACAAAGGAAGCCATGCATCAGATCGTCCTTTCCTTCTTCTCAACCGGTCACATGCAGTGGGGGCGACAGGGAGGAAGGGAGCGTGGGCAGGCTCGTGGGTTGATTTTTCTCAGGGATGATGGCTTTTTGCAATCTGCGTTGCTTCGCTTCTTGCTTCACTGCACACTCTACGTGTGCCCGCTTTCATCGTGCTCTCCATGGGGTGTGGTGTTTGTTTATGGTTGTCTCTGTGTGTCCATTTCGCTCTCTCTCTTGTGCAGCATCAAAGAAATGATCCCGACAGGGGCGTGGGCCGATGCACAAGTTCCGGTCCTTGGGCAACTTGCAATTGTGAGTAAGTGAGAACCTGGGAGGGGGGAGGGACCGTATGGGTGGGTGCATGGGGAGGGGGTGTTTGTGTGGGGGGGGAAAGGGAGCGCATGTTTGTTTCTCTCTCTGTCCTGCTCTTTGTGTGTCCAAACGAAAGGAAAAAGAAACGATGAGATGAGGCGGAAAAATAGAAAGCCGATATTCCATGAAGCGATACGCCCACAATCTTTGATATTGTTTTTTTCTTGCTGCAGAGAATGGGGCACTACAAGCTCCTTGTGGAGACGACCGCTGCGTTCATGGAAAGGTACGTTTTTTTGTATTTCTCCGCTCTGTTCTTTCATCGCCCTTCGTGGGTCTCATTTCTGCGTCTGATTCTTTCTCCAATCCCTTTTTTCCGTTCGTGCTTGCTTCCTTCCTTTCTTTCTTCCTCTTCGTCTTTCTTTCTTCCTCCCTTCCTTCCTTTCCGTCTTCTTTCCTTCTGGCTCTGTGTCTTTCTCTCTTTCCGCTGTTTTGTTTCGTTGTGTTGCTCTCCGGTATTTCTCCGACCCCTCTCTTTCCCTTTTTGCGCCCCTCCGTTTACCATTGTATCACTCACGGTCAACTTTGCTCTCCTCAGTCTTCCTTTGCTTGCTTTCTCCTTTCAGTTCGCCTTCTTTTTTGCACTTTCCTCACTCAAAGTGGTTTGTTCCTCCCAAAGAAACCATCAGTCCGTCCTCATCGCATTTGACTGACATCGTTTTGCTTTGCCTTGGCTCTCTTCCTCCCTCCCTCCCTCCCTGACAGGTACCTCGCGCACGGCGGTACAGGCGGGAACATGAACGTGAAGGAGGGAGAGACCGGGGACGGTATGGGGGTGCATGGGGGGATGGGCCTGGGGGCGATGCCTGAGATGGAGGAGAGGAACCCCCATATCACGCAGATGCAGATGCAGATGAGGGCAGGAAGGGACGGAAATTCCATTCCGGGCCCTGGAGCAGAAAATTCGGCTTCTGCATCCTCGGCCTCCTCCTCGTCCTCGTCGTCATCTGCCGGTGCGATTCGGGACCCCGACCCCTCTGGAAGGGGCCCCGGCATGAACGGTGTGGGGTTGAAGAAGAGGGCCCGAGGGGGGGCGGGGGGAGGGGAGGACTCGTCAGTAGGCGTAGGAGAGAGCATTGATGGCTCCAGAGGCGGCAAGAGGCTGCAGACAACTGGTCAGACAGATGTGGAGGAGGAGGTCCATATGGGAGGGGAAGGGGACGTCTATGGCAGTCACGTTCACTCGCATGGTATGCCGGGGCCCTTGCAGCATGGAGAGGTGGGAGGGCCCCTTAGTGGTGTGGGGGGCATGGGAATGGGATTGGGTCCTGCGGGGGAGTGGATGATGATAGAGGGCGGGCAGGAGGAGACTCCGCGCTCTTTTGCACTTCAGCTGACCGCGATAGGTGGTGTCGAGGGGGGAGGTGTGAGTGTCGGCAGTGCTGGTCGGGGTGAGTTGCTGTGTCTGTCTCCGGGGTTTCGTCCCTCGTCTCCCCTCCAGTATCAGCAAGGGGGGGTGCCCATGCATCATCACGCCAGTCACGGTCTGTCTCCCCATAGCCATAGTGGGGGTAGGAGTGGAAGGGGAGGGGGCGCAATTCGGGGTCGCAGAGGGGGGCGAGGGGGGGGAACGGGGGGTAGCGGGCCCTCGTCTGCCGGGGTCCTCAATGGGCCCCCCGGAGGTGCGTCTTCGTCTTCCTCCTCCTCTTCCAGCACGCCGGATGGCAACGCAGTCCGAGGAGGCAACGCCAACGCCGACGCCCCTCCGCTTCAGGTTCCCATCCCCCATGCATCAGAGAGAGACGGAGACGCCTTGTTTGATTTGAATCTGGGCTTGGGTCATGCACACAACAGCCAGCTGGGCCCGATTTCGATGCCGTTACATGGGCACATCACACCCTCCACCACCCTTCACAGGCAGATGCAGATGCAGATGGTGCCCGTGTGGCCCCATGCCGTGTCTAGCCAGGCCCCCCTGTCGTCCCTGGACGGGGGCACAGGCCCTCACGCGATGGAGTTTGGATTTTCAGAGAGGGGCGGTGATATGGACATGGGCACGGTGCCATCAGGTCTGGATGGTCATCCCGAGCTGACGGCTCTTTCTGCAGGGGGGGAGGGAGAAGGGGAAGAAGAGGAAGGACCTCCGAGGGTAGGAAGGGAAGGACTGAGACCTAGGCAACAACGGCAAAAACAGTCGCAAGAGCATTCAGGGGGCGTGTCTTCTCCCTCAGTCAATGGAGGCAGCAGAGTGGGAGGAAAGAGGGGAAGAGGACAAACAAGTATGAGTATTTTGAGTCCCGCCTCTGATATTTTACCGTCGGGTGGTTTGACGGACTTTCTGTCTCCTGTGAATGGCCTTCCGCCGTCTCACCCTTTTCCTTCTGCGTCCCCGTCCAGTCCCCATGAGGCCCTCGCACAAGCCGTCTCCTCGTCTTCTTCGTCTCCTCGCCGACCGAGAAGGGGGGGGGGGGAACAGGGAGAAGGGGCACAGGGGGGGGCAGCATTTGCTTCTGCTTCGCCTTCAAGGGGCCCCGGCAACAGTAAGGAAATTGAAGGCGCAGGGGGCCCTGCAAGTCGGACCCGGTCCCACGACGCCTCCTCCGATCCTCCACATGGAGGGGGGCAGGGGACGAGACCAAGCCAGCAGGCTCAAGGAGGCCGAGGAGCACAGGTACAGGAAGAGACAGAGGTGCGAAGCGGTCATGGAGAAAGTTTGAGTGGGGGGAGTAGAGGGACGCGGGGAGGGAGGGGTGGAAGGGGAGGGAGAGCAGGGGGGGCTTCATCAACTAGTCATACACACGCACAGGGCAGTCATTCGGTGTCATCATCACAACAACAGAGACAGCAGCCTTCTTCTCCTTCTCCTTCTGCTCTGACCACAGGGGATGAGGGGGCCGGCAGAAGAGTCACAAGGGCATCCAGGAGACAAGCCGCATGAACTTAAGAGGGAAGGCAGAACGGAAGAAAGGTTCGAAGCAAAACTTTTCGTTCTTTTTGCGTTGATGAGAAGACGGGGTTTTCACAAAAAAGAAGAGAGGACGAAAAAAACCTGGTAAACAAAAAAAAGGACAACTGGATTTGACCCAAAAGTAGCCCTCTGAACTTTTTTCTTTTTCGTTTCCTTTGCTGCGGCTGTCCCTTGAAGCAGGTGCCTAGCTGTCTTTTTGATGAAGGGAGGCACGAAAGGAAGGAAGGAAGGAAGGAAGGAAGGAATGCACTTTCATCGTCGGGCGTGAAAAGAGAGAGATCTGAGATCGGACGTGCAGTTCTGTTCCTTCCTGTGCTTGGCCAGATAGTCACGCAGACCGAGGACAAGCAAACAAACGGTGAGTCTGTATTTATGGGTCGTCTCTGTAAATGCCTGTGCGCTTGCTTGCATGTAGATGCCCCGTGCGTGTTGATGTGGGTCGATTTGCCCTCTTTTCGGGCATGCCGGGAATTACCTTCCTTTGATCATTCATTCTGTTGCTGCATGCATGTGCCGACTCGATTCATCCATCCATACGCTGAAACTGGTCTATGCGTCGTTTTACTTTTCTGCATGCCTGGAGAAATGAACAACGAGAGTGCTCACTCGATCAAACAAGAAGCAGGCAGGCAGGCAGGTAGGAAGAGCTCGGCAAAATAAAAGGAAGTAACAAAAGCTCTCTTATCTATCGGCGTCGTCCGAAGCATCGTCAAAGAAGAAGGACATTTTAAATCAGTCCACTGGTCCATCCGTCCGTCCGTCCAACGGTCATCGCATCGATCGAATCGCTCGAAGAACCAACCGCTGTCGGGGAAGGAAGTCGAGGGGGAAAAGTCGGTCGCGAATACAGCTAGGACGAAAGTTTTCTGGACTGAATGCAACGGTATGTTCCATAAGGGAGAGAGAGGAATGGCACTGATTGAAGTTTGAAGGACCGACACGAAGAGGAGAATGGTTGCCTCGACGCGTCGTCTAACTGAAATACAGCTAGAGAGGGAAAAAACGTATCTGAATGATCACTGAAATGAAGAATGAATAAGTGAATAGACGGATGAATTAGTCAGACGCATGCTGGTGGTTGCTGTGTCGGTTGATCAATCGGTTGATCGGTGGAGTCCTGCGTAGTACCTGCCCCTTAATTGTTACTCTTCATTCCGTCTTCCTTGCTCCCTTTTCTCTTTTCCTCTTTGGCTCGCGAAGTCGTCTTTGCCTCAGCTGCTTACACGAGGAGCCATGGGGCGCCGACCTATTTCGGTCTGCATTCACTCAAGGCCGTCGGCCATGCACTTGCAGCTTGTTGGCAATCCGTGTACAGATGCTTCCTTACATAATCGAGTCACGTACATTAGGCGATTGAATCTGGATGAAGCATACTAGCTGTCAATATTAAACTTTAGATTTATTGCACATTGCATTTAATGCATTAATTTAATTAGAATTAATTTATATATCACTGTCTCAGATAATTCGGAGGCTGACGAAGTACGAGATTTAGCTATGTGCAGCGTTGGATGACGAGAGTTCTCAAATCAGCCCCTGCTGTCGGTTTGTTCTACTTCTCGTACATCGCCTCCTTTCCTACTAGTCAGAAGGAGTACCAAACGACGGTCTGTCCACTTTCTGCTCGATCCATCTACGTCCAGAAAAGACATCTGCTGGTCGATCGATCTGTACCGTCAAACGATACATGCATGCCGATGATGCAACTGATTCTCTCTATCGGTGAAATAGAACAATTAACTCAGCCGTATCGATAAATCGACGCGTGCGCTCACACTTGCGCGCGCTGCCTTTGTGAACCACCCCAATTTCTCAAACTTTTTGTGCTCCGGCCAAGCTGTCTCTTCGGTGGTCTCACAAACAAGCCCTTAGGACTTCATCAGTGCATCCTTTTCTTTTGTACGGAGTGCGCACCTTACTTCTTCTCTTCCTGTTTTTGAACAAAACACCACACTTTTGAGGACTGATATTTCCTTCTTTCTCTGGTTCTATTGACATGAAGCGTGCTGATATCATGCAGGGAAGAGGTTTCTCAAATCTCCTGCGAGTCAGTCTACAAGTAAGGCGAGAGAGATCTCTGATATTCTGTCTGATGCAAGAGAGGTCTCAAATTACATTCCAGATAAAACGATCGACTCTTGCTTTTACCTCATGAATGCATCAGATTGATGAAAGAAATGTGTCTGCACAGACAAAGAAGGTACGGGAAAGAATTCTGCAGTCTTTGCATCCTTTTTTTTTCTTGAAGCTTTTCTTCCCCTTTTCCATCATGGTGTCGTTCAATTCTCTTCTCAACTGAATCACGTTGTTTCTTTCCATCCACCCCGTCTCTGTTCTGCTCTGTTGTCTTTCGATTTATGTACACGCCCGTACTCGCATGAACAGATCGGGTTATCCTTCTCTCAGCTTTCTGCCTCACACAGTGTACTAGGCAGTGTACCTCCATGAACGTATTCACGCTTTCCTCCCACCTCTCTTGCCTTTTTCTCCTTTCCTCTTCTCCCCGATGCATACATCCCAGCAAGAACGAACAAGAAAAAGAGGCATGCACGAATTCCACACAGTCATGCCCAACACACACAGGAGCCCTTTCCGTCTGAACCTTTCGACTTCACATGACGGAGCGGTCGCTTCGTTAACGTGCACGAGCACTCAGTCTGCTCTTCTCTCCAGATGTTCGCCGCAAACCCCTCTCCTTGCTCCTCCGAAGACTCTTGGGGACCGTTTGTGAGGTGGATGATCATGTGGATGCCGATCGGTCTTCTGTCGTGTCCTTTGCATGGTCGATCCATATGCGAGAGATCTCTGAACGAACGGACGCCAACGTCTCCTTTTTCCTCATCGATGTTCTGTTCGACTCGCGAGCTGTCTGGAGATCCTCAACTGGACATCTCAAACAGAGGAAAGAAGACATGCTACACCGATACAAACTCTGGCACTCTGTATTTGGATTCTTGCCAGATCGGAAGTCGGAAGCAAAGATTTGGACAGGAAGAAGATGAAGAACGAAAGACTGTGACAAGAGACCGATGGCTTTGCTACTAGCTGATTGGAGAAGAAGCCATCTTGGAAGAAAGTTTTGGAAGCGAGGGCTGGCTGCCCCCCACTTCCGTCACCACTTGACGAAGTTCGAGATTTAGCTATGTGCAGCGTTGGGTGACGAGAGTTCTCAAATCAGCCCCTGCTGTCGGTTTGTTCTACTTCTCGTACATCGCCTCCTTTCCTACTAGTCAGAAGGAGTACCAAACGACGGTCTGTCCACTTTCTGCTCGATCCATCTACGTCCAGAAAAGACATCTGCTGGTCGATCGATCTGTACCGTCAAACGATACATGCATGCCGATGATGTAACTGATTCTCTCTATCGGTGAAATAGAACAATTAACTCAGCCGTATCGATAAATCGACGTGTGCGCTCACACTTGTGCGCGCTGCCTTTGCGAGCCACCCCAATTTCTCAAACTTTTTGCGCTCCGGCCAAGCTGTCTCTTCGGCGGTCTCACAGACAAGCCCTTAGGACTTCATCAGAGGTAGATCACTTTTTTTTTGTTTGGACAGTTTAACCGATATGTACGTATAGAAAAATTTTCCTGGAATGATAACTAGAATGATAATCAGTGGAATTTGATCTACTCCGCTAAACTCTCATAGACTAAAAACTAAACTAAAAAATATAAAGTTTCAACTTACTATAGTGTGTAGTAGTAGTTCCCATTGTGTAACATGAATGCTTGTCGTAGGACTCGTCGAGCCGATCTAAAGGCGTTGAGAGAGCGTGTAGATCTGCTTTGCGGGACTGCAAGCGTCGATTCCGTGCGCGTACCTGAAGCAGCGCAAATCGACGTTGAACCAAGACGTTGGGTCTTCTCCATAAACGAAGGTTGGAAGTCATAAAAGCAAGACTCTAACACTTTCCTCTAAGATCGAGCTAACTTCCCAGTCTACATTGGAACTATAATATATCACAATGAAAATTTCTAGAACGTTTTGTATCACAATAACTTATGACATAATAATATTGTGATTTTAAGATCTTTTGACCAATTCAATTTAGTCACACTTATCTGTGAAAAAACAGTTGTAAATCGTGTATTTACGGTGTTTGGCGCAGCTCTACACGTATCCAAGGGGGGCCCAGACGGTAGTATCATAGCCGCTACGGGCTGCGTGGCCCGGAACCCTGTATGCATAGACAAATCATGAATGGCCCTACGGAAAGTTAATATATAGCTGCGCTATATTGTGATCTCATCTATTAAAGCTGAAACCGTCAACTTTAAAGCCGTATGTCCCGCCTCATTATCACTCATTATAGACTAGCAGTATTGCTTTTAAGATTGTAAGACTCCTCAATAGCAGTTTGTGCCTGAAATATGCCTAAACTTTTGTGCGTTTCTTCTCCGTTCTTCCTTACATACAGCAAGGTGAGACGGTGACTCGGTGAGTAAGGTGAATGAGGGAAGGAGTGATGTGAGTGAGTGAGTGAGTGAATGAATGCTAGAATGAATAAGGTAAGTGAGTAAATGAGATGAGTGAATGGGTGAGTCACAGTGAGTGAGTCATTGTGAGTGAATATAAAAGAATAGTCCTAGCCTCTTGGGAATAGTGTGAACTTCAACGACTCTGAAGACTTCAAATCACTTTAAAAGTGTAGGATCACTTCAATTGTTGTCTAACAATTTTATCATGCACACCTAACTTACTCTAACTATTTTATCACACTTATTGTAACACAATTATTTGTGTTATTGATACCAGTACATTATTAGGATATTGTATCACAATTTGAATTATGTCACACTACAGTTTCAGTGTATTCCGGTCTGGTGACGTAAGCCTGACAATGCTAGGCACTTGCCTATATATGCTACACATTGCTTCCCAACAAGTGGATTTTAAAAGCCTGAGTCTATTATGCAGGAAATACTAGGTTGGCCAGAGTCTATATGGCTAACCGGCTTTAACCTCATACATCATCATCATCATCATTAATTAGTATAACTTGGCTGCATAAGTTATATAAGCATTTAAATGAATATCTGATCCAAGCTAGGCGACGCACAGTGGTAAAAAAAAATAAATAAATAGATCTTTCCAGATTTTTTTTTTTTTCTTTTTTTCTATGAAGGATTTCCTAGAGCACCTCTAGGAGCACCTAGAGGAACACCTTTTAGAAGTACTTTTAAACTAACTTCCTCGCGAACTTTTTACTCAACTCAAAGTTTTAAACATCTTTCAACCCTAGTTTGAACCCTAGTTCTAGTCCTAGAAGTCTGCGTGTATGGTACTGCACGCAGCGACCATCGCAAAAGGGGATTACAGGGACAAAGGCGAGCGGGCGGGCGAAGGGAATTTTGTCCTATGCAAAGAGTGACAAGAAGCCTTTGAAGAAGGATGGATGCATGGATGCAGACAGAAGAGCAGACAGAGGAGAAGTTCTTTGACTGGCTCTTTGACGATATCTAGGACGATATATATTTCGAAGCTCTAGTCGAAGCTAGTTTTGTTCAATCCTTTTAAGCGTCTACCATCCAAGCTAAAAGTAAAACTAGGATCCTAGATATGATTCAAACTCTAGTTGAAGCTAGTCATTTAACCTTTATTTTTTTTTACATATACAATAAAATTAAAAATTTTAAATTAAAAAAAAAAAAGAATAATGTTTTCAGATTTTTTTTTTTTTTACCACTGTGCGTCGCCTAGGATCCGAGATTTAAGTTGTTGATCACTAGGTTTACCTAGGTCGATCCGTACTGTGAACTATATATACATGCAATGTCATATATGGAGAGACGATCTGACTTATCTGAGAACAATTATATATGAATGAATGAATGAATGAATGAATGAATGAATGAATGAATGAATGACTATAGCCGTCAGAGCCTAGCTCCTATATAGTAATTAAACTTTAATAAGCTATTCCCGGTAAATAAAATCTTATCCTATCCTATACTAATGGTGCATGCAGTGAATCCCTTTTCCCAGCGTCATCCTTTCGAACATCGCTCTTGCACCTTAATTCGATTTTATATCTACATTGATGTTTGCCCATGCAAATTAAGCTAGATGCAAAGCTATAGACCCAATGAGACCCAAAGTGTTAAAAAGCGAACAGAATGCCGGTTCGAAGCCAGCCTGTTGGATCCTAGGTTGGATCCGACCACCTTACCCTGAAAAGGCATCCTTACAGTCTGACATTGTTTGATCTTCTCCTTGTGGCACGCCTCCCCTCGATGCGCTGCCTCCAATGGCCCTCCATCTAGTCCCCCCAGGCATGCGTGCAAACACCCTTCTTCATGCATACGATCATGCATCGATCTGCGAGGATAAGCTGACAGATGGACCACCTACATACAGCCAGCCAGTTTACAGACTCTCTTCTTCCCCTCCCTCTCTACATGGATGCCCCCCGAATCTCCCTCCCTCCCAGACGCTCTAAACTTACATTCCCTCTAATCCAATCCCTCTACAGAACAGTCGTTTTCATCCCCGCACTTGACAGAGAATCAAACGTGACAGGTTCCTCAAACCTGGTAGCGCAGTGGGGAATTCAGGCAGAAAGAGCTAGCGAGAGGACGAAAGCGCTTCGGCCAACCCGTGCCCCTCTCTTCTCTTCCCGTCTCTTTTCTTCTCTCGACCATGCAGACAGGCACGCTGCGTTGAGACAGACAGGTGCATGACTGCATGCAGACGTAGCTCCCCCCCTCATTCCAACAGGCGGAAATGAGGCGGTCACAAAGCAAAAGGAGGAGTGTGCCAATCAAACTTGAAAAGAGAGGAGAAAGCGACTCCCCCCAACTCCTCTCTTATACAGGGGCATGGCAAGGCACATGAGAGGGTGAGGGGGAAAGAAGGAAGGAAGGAAGGAAGAAAAGGCAGACAGACAGAAAGAAAGAGAAACTGAAACCACCGTCCCCCGTTCCCGCGCTCACCCCATGCAGCGAGGAAAGAAGTGACAAAAGAAAAATACCATGGTAATACCTTACAACCAGAAGGGAAGAGAGAAAAGAGCAAACGCCGTACCGGGAGACAGAGGGAGAAGATCCATGACCACAAACCGACATGCAGGTACACAGGCAGGCAGGCAAGTGAACGGACCAGACTAACTGCGCCAACAAAAAGACAAGGCAACAAAGAAGATGCTACTCTCTGTCTGTCTCGCTTGCTTGCTTGCTTGCAGGCACCATGCTGGTCCACGTGTTTCGCAAATCCATGCGGGAAGGAAAGCACAACAGAGGACAGACAAGAGAGCAGGCACAAAAGGGTCAATTGTGCTTCATCGCGTGTGTTATGAAGTCGCGACATTTCACGGAATACATGATTGATCAACAAAAACAGGTTTGAGGTAAATGAGGCAAAAAGGGAAAAAAGGTCGCAAAAAGAGAAAGAGGACTGTGAAAGACAGAAAACCTGTCAGGCCGTACAACCAGATGCACTTCAATCAATCATTCAATCACACTTCGTCTCATCTGCCTGTCGGACGGCAAATGGACAAGACAAAGCTTCACATGATGATCTGATCGAATCCTATGAAAGCAAAAACCAGACGAGACAAGACGACGACTTAGGACAGGACGGGAAAGTCATTTGCATGGTGGATGGGATGTCCTCGTTTTGTTGTTGTTCATCATGCCAAAATTTGCACTTACTGTAATTCTCTGTGTGCAAAGACGAGAGTCCTGCCTTGTCTCTCTAGTTTCTTTCTCGACCCGTTCGATCTTTTAATTCCCGCCTCCCATCCTTCTTTGAGGTCTAGTTTCTTTCTCGACCCGTTCGATCTTTTAATTCCCGCCTCCCATCCTTCTTTGAGGATCAGTTAAAAGGAAGACCAGACAGACAAAAGACGAGAGAGAAAGGAAAGACTTATATGCTGATCAAGGAAGAACGAACATCGTTACTGTTGCTTTCTTTCCTTTCTTTTTTATTCTTAAGTTACTTTTCTCGTCATTCCTTTCGTTTAAGTTACTTTGACTCAACTCTCCGACCATCACCAGCCACTTTTTATGTCAGATTCTCCCCTTTTCTTCTCTCCAACCAACAGGGACATGTCGAAAGAAATCAAATAAAGAGAAACAACGCCCGGAAATTACCCACACCCGTCGCCCCCCCCGTCCCTCCCAACCGCCCCCCACACACACAGACATACCCACGCACCCTAGCATCTCCTCAACCATCCGCGCCCACTCGTCCATCGAGGGCCCGCATGTGCACCCACCCGCCCGCACACCCCATCAAAGTAAAAGCACGGCGCTGTCTGGGTACACGCCTTGAGACTGCTTACTTTTTCACCCATCATGCACACATCTACCATCTGCTTTCATCTTCATTCTCAATCCGCTTTTGTGTCAAGTTCCTTTCGGCTAGACGGCTTCAAAGCCTTCCTGACCATCACATAGAACCACCAAGTGTTCAGTGCTGCCGCGGTCGTGCTGGTGACCCAGATGAACGCCTTGAAGGCCGTTTCCATATCGGGTGTTGTGTACACAAGTTGGTACCACACCCAGGGGAACACCAGGATATCTCCCCAGGCTATGCGTGCAAGAGCATACAGGATGACGAAAGTCATTTGCACAGTCTGGAAGACTGGACCTTCTGTTTTCCCTGCAGCAATGAGGAACCACCGAAGATTGAGGGGCACCGTGGACAACTCGAACATCAGCACTGCCCCCCCCATCCAGGTCATGGGAAAAGCCTCGCTGTACCCTGTCACCATGAACGTGGAGCCTGCCATCAGGGCATGGATGATAAATTCCATAGGCTCGAACAAAATCGAAATGACAATGTCCCAAAGGAAGTACCCAATGGACATGGCAGCTGCAGAAAAAGGAGAGTGATGCATGTCAACAAAGTCCAAAAACGGAACACTGCAGCAGCAACGCACGACAGACGGGAAGAGCACCAGGGTTTGGAAAAAAAGGCAGTAGGAAGAACCCCTACTGCAATTCGCTTCTACGTGGATTGCCTCTGGTGGCATCAAAACATGTGAGTGCTCAGCTGCAGAAAGTCCTCTGCCCTGACTCCTGTGCGTCTCCTCTTTTTCAATGCGTGCTAAGAGGAGGAATGAAGACTTGATAGAGAGAAGGGTTGTCGAAAGGAAAGAAAAGCGACTGCAGAACGGGAGGGAAGGGGAGGGAAGAGCGCTTCACTTTGTGGAGACAGCGGACAGATCAGAGTGTAAACGGTAGGTATGGAGGTCTCCATGAGGAGCTACTGGATCGCGTGCACCATTTGTTCGTTTCTTCACAAAGACATAGGTAGAGTACATTGCAAGAACTGACAGAGCAGGTTGTACACAGGCGGTCTGGATCTCAAAGGTTCCTCCATAATAGCCTGGTCGAGGAAGAGAGCGTAGAATCCAGGTACGGTCACCAGACAGGCGAACACGGTGGACGCACCCCTGGCAGCCCAATCGTGTTCTCTGAATCTCTTCACCTTCCCTGACTTGACCCTCTTGGCAGTGGCACCGTAGTAGGGCCAGAAGAGGCCGAAAGACACGAGGTAACACACCCAGAAGAACGCAGTCCACTGGACAGACCGGTACATGATCATGTACTGGTCATATCCGTAGTCGTAGTGCTTCTCGTACACGGCGTGTACTGCACGCAGAGCGTCTGCAATCATTTTGATATGGACAGATGAAACTCTGCAATGGGAACTTGGGGCTCGGAGGCCTCTGTCAGTCTTGTGACGCTGAAAAGCCCTGACGAATTTTCCGAAGAAAAAAAGGCTGCACGAACAAAACGAACAGATTCTACAGCTGAAGCTATAGACACATGAGCTTGCTTCAACTTGGCTGCTTGTCAGACTGTATAGTGAGGAGCGCGGAGAGAGGGGGTACATGCAGAGAAGAGAAAGGACTTCGGTCAGCCGAATGTGTCGTCACTGTGATTCACTGTGAGCCGAATCTCATGCATATGCATTCAGTCGATTGCGTGCATGTATCCCGGCCGCGCGCTCATGCGCGCGGCATGGTCGGGCCTTGAGCCGCGCGGATGGCCGACTCGTGCATGCGTTAATTCCATCGTTCGGTCCATTATCTGACGCAAGCAAGCTTGCGAACGGCCCCGGAAAGCAAGAAAAATGACAACTGCACGATTGACGGCACGCCGGCCAGTCGACCAACCNCCACCCCCTCGCGGGAAAAGCCGTGGAACTCTCCCCCCCCCCGGGAAAAAAGCCCGGGGGTAAGCGCCGATCTGAACCCTATCTGACGCACGCATAGCGCAAATTCAGCCTTTCGGGACCGGGTTTTTAGCGATCTCGGTCCGCGCATCAACGACCATGCAGGCGCGCGCGCGTTGCAGTGTTGCAGCCTGACTGCAGCATTACAGAACGTTGTGTAACTTGTGTTGCAACATGCAGGCTGCCGACAGGTATATAGTGACAGTGACAGGAATGACTGCGCTGTGCGTGCCCATATGATCCCACATGTACATGCATGCAGAGAGCATTCGCGCCCTCGAATGAATGAAGTCCTGCTGACAACTCCACCGCTCAGTCAGCGCAGAATCTGCACAGACACTTTGTCTGAAGCTGTCTGATATCTCATGATTTTTGTAACAGAATTCTCCCCGTTCAACGCGCCAAGAGCGTCGCGCAGCTAGCAAGGATCGATCGATTTGCAGGGCGACACGCAGACGCACATACGTATCCAAAGGACACACAAACAAGCCAGCAGCAAGACCTGTAAAAGCACCTCAAAGCCCCCCCCGACCGATGTCCGAAGAGGATCTTTCGCCTGGCGTGCTGGACTCCTCACCGATAGAGAGGGGAGAGAGGTCGAGAGAGCCGGAAGGGTTAGCCACCCAGAAGAACGTGCACAATCACACGACGGTCATGATGAGGGGAGGGAAGGGAACAACGAGAAACGGAATCAGCTACCGCCATCCAGGAGACCACATAGCCGTCGAAAGGGAAAGGGACGGAGCGCGGTCACCACTCGGGGTACCGGTGAAACCGTTTGTCCTCCTTCGTTATGCAGGTGAGTATGTACGGATACTCAGCCCGACTTCTTTCAGTTTGTGCAGTTTTCTTGGTGTGCTAGTTCCGTCTACTTTGCTGCCTTCACTCATTTGGAGTCCAAGAATAAGACGGGTAAATATACGATTGGTTACTCCTCGTGTTAATACCTTGGACAATTTGGATTATTTGGTGACGAATAAAGAGAGACTTGTTGCCTGGCAGACGGATAGGCGCAAGGGCAGGAGGCATGATAACGGAAGAATTGCTGTGCTGGGCTTGTGTGTGAAAGGGAGAGCTTAAGGAGGGCAGGTTACTCCTCATTTGCCGTGCCCTCGTTCACTTTGCCATTTCTTTCCCGTTCCATCCCCTCCTGAAAGATGACTCCCTCTTTCATGCGCGCTAAGCATGTGTACAGTGTTTCGGACGGCTTTCTTTTCACTGTTTCTGATGAACACGAAAAGGTTTGCAGCGTCTCATGGCTGCGTTTTGTCATTCTGTAAAGGGAACGACCGGGAACGTCAAATCAACAACGCACTTGACAAAAAATACCTTTTTGCATTCACGCTGCATGGCTGCAGCTGTTCTGGTGGCGTTTGTGGCCGTTGTCGCCCTGTGGGCTCTGATTGTGCGTCAGTCAGTCAGCCAGTTGTTTTGAGATTCTTTTCGAATCTCGTTCAATTGTTCAGTGATTTTGTTTTTTGATCCGTTTATATGGCGTGCTTGTTGTTTTTTAAGTTGGCTAGGAGGTTGCTTGCTCTCTTTTGATTTACTTGTCCGCCTGTCTGTGCACTGCACCCGGTTCCTTGTATTTTCACATCATTTGCTTGGTTCTTTTTTGCTTCGTCCCGTTGTCACCTTGTTTCGCGAATCATTTCTTTTGGTTTCTGTTTGTTGGTTCGTTTCTTCTCCCCTTAAATCCTTTCTCTTTTTGTATCTTTGTTTCTTTCTTTCTTTCTTTCTTTCTTTCTTTATGTCCTTATTTGTTTATACTTGTAAGCAGGTTTGTGCCAGGCTTGTCATGCTTGTGTCTTCGAGTCTCGGTTGGGGTTGAAATCAGCGCCTGCCTGTCTGCCTGCCTGCTTGTCTGTCTGCAGGAGGAGTCGATGGACTGGATGGCGGGTGATTCCTTCATGAGCAAGGTTTTTGTGTACGTAGGCACGATGACGAGCTGTGTGGTCTTCTTGGGTCTCTACAGTTTGGTTGACAAGGAGCACGACCCACTGGGGGCAATGCTTGGAGCATAGACTTTTGTTTTAGCTGAGCAGTGCAGAAATCCTTCTGTGACAGACTTTATGTGAGCCTGGTATATTAGTAGTAGCGAATAAAGGCATGCTGAAAACTTTTTGCCAAAATTACAGAGCTCTAAATCTTTAAGTTCCAACTTTAATGATGAATTAATCAATATTCATCATCATCATACTCATCTATTTATACATTTCATAAGGAAAAGCCTAGTGTCTGTGGAGCGCTACAGACCTAGACTTAGTATGACTGGTTACTGCATAAGAACTGTCAGTTCGGGAGTCTTGTAGTACCAAAGCTATCAGTCAGGACAGTTACACAGACAAGACGAGCATGCACGTGAGTGGAATTAATTCTGATATTAATTTCAATACAGATACAACATTAGGGGCGCGCCCATAGAACGATATAGGCATGGACGGACTTGAATGTAAGCTTAGTACTCAACTTAGTGCATGACTGGAAAGACGCTTTCAGGATAATCTTACTCTTTGACTTAATTCATTACAGCATGATTAGCTCGGGCGATCAACTCCGGCTAGAGCGAACAACTACATATCGCAATGTAACATGCCACCTCCCCCCCGAAGTCTGTGTCCCCACACAGACATGCTTCATTTGAAGAGAAGACAAGTTTTGTTTTCAGACAGACTGGATGAAAAGGCAAAAAGGACAGGTTCAAAGAGAGAGGGAAAAGAGGTCTTCAGAGAGAGATCAAACGGAGAAAACAAGAATTTTAAAGATAACGGACTTGCAATACCCTCAATCAGCAACCTCAAACGGAACGACGGGCAGACGCATGGAAGGCAGCAATCATGGCCTTCGCATTCTTCAGGTTCGAGAGAGGCTCCCAGGTTGCCTCCTCGGCAGGGAACCCTTTCCATTGCACACGGTACTCTCTCCCTCCTCCCCTGCCCTGCACGGCGACAACTCGCTCAACTTTGAACTCCTCCTCAGCCCAAGCGGGCATGCGGACTGACGGGGGACGGACGACTGTCCCTCCCCCTGACTGACGATAGGGCTTGCAGAGAGATCGGTGAATAACGGGGTGCTTTCGGCACCGCGCAGGCAAGACGACCTCCAGATTGTCCCTCGGTAGAACCGCTTCAACCTCAAACGGTCCAAACTAGACAGAATCGAGCTTCCTTGCATACTCCTTCCCTTTCCCCACTGGCTGAGGCCACCACGATCGGTACACCAAAACATACTGCCCCATCTGAATGCCATCGGCGGGACGCCGGTGCCGGTTCACATACCTTGTCATGATCCCCTGTGCTGCCCTCAAAGACTCAGTTGCTGCTGCGACCATCTGTTGGTGTCCCTCCAGGAAGTCCTCAGCGTCGAAAGACTGTTCGACCAAGGAAGGAAGGGAAAGGGAGGGAGGGGCTACTGCTTGTCGGCCTGTATCGAGAGTGAAAGGGGAAAAGGACGTCCCCTCATGGACTGAAGAGTTGTAGGCAAACTCTACATTACAGAGAAATTCGGACCAGCGAGTCTGTTTCGTCTCAACCAGGCATCGGAGAGCCTCCTCAAT
Organism: Chromera velia; assembly: GCA_018398765.1. NCBI lineage: Eukaryota > Chromeraceae > Chromera > Chromera velia. The sequence continues at coordinate 218 of JAHBMJ010002521.1, read as the reverse complement.
TGTTCAATTCATTCTCTCAGCCTGCCCTGCTATGTCATGGTGACCGGAGGTGGAGAAATCGAGCTGAGTGCCCGAGAGGGCATGAAGAGTCTGCCAAAATTTCGAAACAAAACGGGGGACTCGATCGGAGACAATCTGCCTCTGATACCCCTTCTTACACGTGACAAAGCGCCGATAGAGACGGGCAGTCTCTTTAGCACTTGTAATTCGATGGGTGG
>JAHBMJ010002520.1:0-15556 GCA_018398765.1 Chromera velia | reverse complement strand
CCCCCCCTAGTTCTAGGGGGGGGGTTTAAGTAAACCTATGTGGCTATGCCCCCCTCAATCAGTTTGAGGGGAAAGGGGCGCCCCCCCCCCCCGCCTTACGGGTCCACCTATGAACCTAAAAATATTAAAAAAGAATTCTAAAAAATATATAAAAATTTAGTGTTTAACAGTTTTGTAATATATAGTAATGTATGAATGATGATGATGATATATGAGGTTAAAGCCGGTGAGCCATATAGGCTCTGGCCAACCTAAATTTGAAATTCCTACATACATCTACATACTACATTAGATTCAATCCTTTGACCTAGGTCTCACTGGGGCATTTGTATGGATCAAAGCCTAGTTAGGGAGGAAATGGAAATATGAGACTGTGAGCATAGAGCATGCAGCAAAGCAGGCAAGCAGCCACGGGTTTCAATATCGTCAGGATGATATCGTATAGTCAAGATGACTGTCTCATGGTTTAAAGTTACCTGGGTGGGCTAGAAACTCTCACATATTTCATACACGACTCCCATGAATAGATCTAGACAGTGTGGCTTGCCGGGCCAGTTGCAATGCAAGTGAATGGTGCGATAGATTGTGCGATATATGTGCATGCGTGCATCACTGTGTGAGCGGTGTATGAGGGGCACATATGGGTACATGGCTTTCCGGGGTCAGCTCCGTGAAAGCATAAATGAATATGCTTGTGGGGTATGTTTAAGGAATTGAGGTGTGGTCTAAGGTGCGGTGCGCGGCTTGCTGCAACACCAGCAATAGGCTGTGGGTGTTCTCTGCACATAGCTATGTAGAAACTGATCGATCCGCGCTAAGAACCAAGAACAATATATGGATGATTGAGGGGTTTTTCATGCATGCCGCGTCCCCATATATGAGAGGCGGATCTAACCTAGTTTGTTAATTTGTTCTGTCCTAAAACTACCAGCGACGAAAATAGGTGCGACTTCGATCACTTTGATATAGGCATACATGGATGTATGTGTTCATTCCTCTTCTGTCTACACTGACTCACTCATATAGGCAGTAAGCTTCTTTCTAGGTACGGGGGATCCTCCTTGGTGTGTGGAGAGATTCCCAAAGGTAGATTACTTTTCAGTGGTGCTCCCAGGTGGGTGTCGAAAGGTCGATGTATCTTCTTTTTGTCGTTTCGTGATCTTGCATCCTAGCTTGCATCTTTTCATATGGGTGTAGTTGATCGAGTTCAACTTCGCAATGCTGCCTTCAGACTTCGTTTCTGCGCATATCAGTATGGTCTTCGAAAGACTTTCCGGGAACTCTTATTAGTGGGAACTTCGGTGGATTCGGAACGTCTGTCTTGTGTTGCAGTGGTGCAATATCGAGTGGCTTAAGAGTTGAGGTGATATCAGATGGGCCAGTAATGGGTCTGATTTTATGCTGAGCATAGCTTTCTTACGGGACAGAGTTAGCGGTCCAGGCTCTTCATCCGGATACAGAAGGTTGGAGATCGTCTTTGGTTCGGGCTTTGGGAGTTTTGTGGAGAGTTTGGCATCTCGTAGGTTAATACGAGAAGAGAGGCGCCATGGAGAAGAACTGGGTGACAGAATGTTAGGCCAGACTGAGTGTCAGAGGCTAGTATCAGAGGACACTGCCAGTGGCCCCTCAGAGTGATCCGCTGCTGCCTATGGGATCTAATGGGTCTGGGTGTAGAAAGAGGGGCTTTTAGAGAAAGGAAGGAAGGAGACGGGGAATGTAGGCAGAGAGAAGCAAACTTGGCAAAGAGCAGAGAGAGAAGGAGGGAGTGAGTAGAGTTGCAGGCGGTCTACAGAGGGCCTGGACGACCTTTGGGGACAGGTGGTGGGTCTGTCAACCAAGAGGGGAATCAAGGTGGCCAGGCATATAGAAACGGATCGGCGTTTTTGTTCCTCTGTGCAAGGAGGGCAAGGATCGAACATGGCGTCTAGGGCATTCCCTAGTTAGGAGCTACAGGGGGAGATGAAAACAAGTGAGGAAGAACTGTCTCTTCATCTGAAGAGCGGTCAATTGTGGTGGTCTGCCTCCTTTAGGAGGTGATTGGGGAAACCTCAGGCTTCCTGTCTTCGGTGGTGACCAGGATGGGGGGTGCGGGTTATAGGACTGGCAGTGCCTGTGCAGTAGGAATACATGTGTGCAGAGAGATATAGAAAATACGGCACGCGTGTGTTGTGAAAAGGTGAATCGGTAAGGGTGTGACCCACCTTTACTGGTTGTTTCTCTCGGTTAACAGGATGTAGCGGTCTTCCATTGTATCTGAGAGATTCTGGGTATATGTTTAAATGCAAGCTTGCATGCATCCGGGGAAATTTAAAATGTGTGAGTATAATACATGGGAAGTCTCTTCTACATCAGAGTGCCTTGGCTGTCCATAGAGATTTTGTGGGCTCTCTGATAGGGGGTGATTGTAAGACTGTGGGCATGGAGCATGCAGCAAAGCAGGCAAACAGCTACAAGTTTCAATATTGTCAGGATGATCGTGTAGTCAGGATGACTGTCTCATAGTTTAGAGTTACCTAGATAGGCTGGGAACTCTCACATATTTCATATATAACTTTTATAAATAGATCTAGACAGTATGGCTTACCGGGCCAGTTGCAATGTAAGTGAATGGTGCGATACATATGCATGTGTGCGTCACTATATGAGTGGTGCATGAGGAGCACATGTGGGTACATGGCTTTCCAGGGTCAGCTCCGTGAGAGCATGAATGAATATGCTTGTGGGGCATGTTTAAGGAATCGAGGTGCGGTGTGCGGCTTGCTGCAACACCAGCAATAGGCTGTGGGTGTTCTCTATACATGGCTGACAGGTGTAGAAACTGATTGATCCGCGCTAAGAACCAAGAACAATATATGGATGCATGTGTTTATTCCTCTTCTATCTACACTGACTTACTCATGTAGCTTCTTTTTAGGTACGAGGGATCCTCCTTGGTATGTGGAGAGATCCTCAACGGTAGATTACTTCTCAGGAAATGGAAACGGAGGGTGGCTCCACCCCCATGCAACCAGGATTAAAATTCCCCTGCATCAAAACAGACTTGCAGTGGCAGGGGAAACGACTGAAAGGGGAAACAAAGCCAAAAAGAGAAACCGAAAAAGTGATTTAAAAGAATGCGTCTATATCAGACTGAGAAGTAGCAAGGAGTGTAGTCTTCAGGGTAGGGTCCCTACAGAACACTTCCCTGGATACAGACTCCTAAAGAAGGACTCAGCTACTGAGCATAGTAGACAGTCAGCAGTGAAGAAGAAAAACTTATAATAACTTAATAAACCTAATATTATAAAAACTATAAATAATTAGTTTTTTCTGGTATTTTACAGTATGATCCATGGATTATTTCATGTAAAATATGAACTAAGTCATGAATTTATTAAATTTTAAAGATACATAAACTCCTATTCATGCCTGTAACACCTTGCAGCATTAATTTATGTAACACTCATGCAATGCCTAAACCACAGTTGTTTTAGGCAAGAAAAAAAAGAATTTAAAAAATGATTTTAAAACTGAATTATTTCTTAGTTTAGACTTAGAGTTATCTATTTTTTTTTTTTGAATAAACTAAGGGATACGATGCGCCACACCTAGTATTATGTAAGCTTTCATAAAAATTAAAAGTTATTAACTTCCAATTTATTTGGGTATATAAGATTTAAATACATATACTAATTATGGTTATTATAGATCATTATCATCCCTAGTATCATCCGCTATCGCTATCACCCTAGCTATCAACCTATTAATATAATGCTGAGTAATATGTAATTTATTATGCATGGGAAGCACGTGCAACTCCGACTTGCAGTTCAAGTTGAGAGCGCTGGCGAGAGCGAAGCCGTCTTTAAGTGCAGTTGCATGGAAACCTGGCTAGAAACCTGGACGAAAACAGCTAGGAAAACAGATCTTTGCGCGTTCCAAGACCGGTACAACCTTGAGACTGCAGGACCCTGCCCTGTTATTTGAGCGCAATGCAATAAATGCAAGCCCATCTGGTGATTCAGAGTCGGTCCTAGAGTCCGTCCCGGGACCGCCCGACTCCGCCATACTGTCACACACACGGTTTGATATGAAGCACATTAGTGGCCTTCGCCATACACATTCCTCTTTCAACCGACAGAAACGCAGAAACGCACACACATTCTCAGGCTTCTTTTCTGTGTACGGACACGCTCGCCTGTATGTTCTTCTTCAGACGCGTATTTCTATCAGCGGGCAGATATTCGGACGGGCTCTCACGTACATGTACGCTCAGACACACTGGCGGTTACACACAGATCGGTAGTCTACGTTGCGATACTCAGGCCGCCGGCTTTTTGCCAGATCGCCCCCCCGCATGTAAATGAATTGAAATTGTCTTCATTGATTTACTTCTTGTCCTCCGTCTCTTCCCCGTCATCCATGTACTTCATGTCGATGGCGGGAATGGAGAATTTCTGGCCCTTGGGGACCTTCACCCCCAGGTTAGCAAAGATGCCGCAGTTGGAATTGAACTCGGCCATAGAGGAAGCCTCGGGAGCCACCCAGAGGAAGTGACCGTCCTCTGCGGAGATGTACGCAGAGATGCCGTTCGAGAGGGTGATGAAGGCCTCGTTGTCCTCGTCAATCTCGTAGTCGTTACTGGTGGGCGCTTGCAGGAAGTTGTCTGAGAGAACGCAGGGCACGCGGGGACCCCCAAAACCCTTTTTCGGGAACGAGGTGTCAGTGTTGGGCATAGTGGAGTTGACAGTGTACAGTCCGTCTTCGTCATCGTCGAGATCCCCGCAGGAGGGAAGAGTGTTGGGCCCAACGATGGACTGAGACCCGTCGTCCTCGTTCACAATCACAGACACCGTTCCCCCGAACTTCTCCTTGTAGACCAGCAGAGTCTCCCAGCAGGGGGTGGTCATGTCTCCGCCGTCGTCGCACGTAGTAGTGCTCTCGTTGCACTGAAGCTCGATGTCAAAGAAGTCGGTGGAAAAGATGGTCTTGGTCTCCCCAAAGTTTGCCCTCACCTGGATGGGCACTGTGTCCGCATAGGGACCCTTCGTCGGCACGCACTTGCCGCCTTTCCAGAGGTCGGTAAGGCACTTCTTTGTGGCAAGCCCTGCTGCAGGGAAATGAATGGCATTTGCGCAACACAATCCAAAAAGATAGGTCTCAGAGGACACAACGTGCAAAATCACCTTCGGGCTTTTTGGCTGAAAGGATGAGTGTCATATCACGGGAAAGTTTCTTGCACGTCGACGTCGGTCCGATGGGGTGAAGGTAAGTCAAAACAGCACTGTTGTTCTTCTTAAACCCCTGAGGAAAGACTTCTCCAACCAGGTCTTCTGAACTTTATCCTGACAGTTTCTTGACTGAAGTACAACAAGAATGTCTCACGAACATGCTGGCTGACCTTTCGCGCCGCCAAAGACATCAAAATCCAACTTGCCAAGCTCGCCAAAGTTGAACTTCTCCGTATCGATCTGCAATGCAACATGCATGCAACATTTGCAACCAGAATGCAAATACACATAGTGAACTGTTGCCACTTTCAAATAAGCTATTCTGTGATTTGTCTGTGACATCACTGGAAGGAGAATACGCCAAGAAAGGGAATGTGAAGCGCATTGGCATATATATATCAATAGATGCACAGAGAGACGCCGACTCACGAGTGCTTGTCCGCCAACGACGGCTGCAGCAACAGTTGCGACGAAGAGCTTCATTCTGTTAGATAGTCGAAGAGTTGGACGGCAAAGTCAGGTGAAGAGTCGGTAAAGTGGATTAATCCCGTTTCTTGGTCAAGTCAAAGTGGAGTCTACGTCTGGTCAGCAGGCCCTTCAAGAGAGTTTTGTGGGAAAAGGATACGCACGATTTTGAGGCCCCCTCCCGGTTCCCCCGGTTGTCTTCGCGGGGGTCCCGGAAAGCCACCGCCAAAAATGGTCCCGCAAGCGAAAAATTAACCAAACGCTACGGGTGACTCCCCCGGGGTGAGTGCCTTGCGCGCGCCGCGCGCCATATGACTCGCGCCCGCGAAAAAGGTGAGTGCCTTGGAATTGAAATTATCCGGCTGGGGACATTTGACGGGCTATAAATGTTTGACAGGCCAGGGATTTTTTGCGAGCCTGCCAGCCAAGCTCACTAACCAGCCTGCGCCAGGCTATTTTGACAGGCCATGTACACGCTATTTTGATGGGACTAACGGCCGGTATGCTGGGATGTGCTATGCATCCATGAACCCTTAAGAAATTTTTTGATGGGCCAGGGATATTTGACGGGCCTGGTAATCTTTACTAGCTCATTTTTTTGACAGGCCAGGCTAGTACAAGATAAACCTAACCAGTTGGGTGACTACTTCGGGGGGCCCTTTAGGGGGTCCGCAAATTTGATTGATGCGCACCATCGGGGGCTTGGGCATGTCTTGTGCAGGTACATGAGGCGGGGGCCACGGCAACGTGCATGAAGTATGCTTTTCGGGACTGCGCGAGCATACACTTGCAACTCCGTACGAGTCACTTGAGGGGCATGCATGCATGTGTCAAGTAATTAAGATATGTGCGATCGCGGCTCCATACGAATTGCTTGAGGGGCACATTTTAGAATTTAGGCGACACCGTGACAGATGGAGATAGAAGCAACCCCCCCCCAAAAAATGAAAAAATGCGTTATGCGAGTATGTGCGATCTCAGGGCCTCTCGGCTGATCTCAGCAGAGCTGAGCTGCCCCCCGAGGCGATAGGATACACCCAACTAGTTGGGTAAGTGCCTCGGGGCCCAAGTTGGGGGGCGCGTGTATAGGTGGCCGCAAAAGAAATGCCGCGGAGCCATGGCAAAAAAAATGACTGACCCAAGAATTGAAACCTAGTCTTCCCTTCCCAAAAATCAAACAGAACCCGATCTGTGCTTGTGGGGCCATGCTGGATCATGAGGGCTAGCATACACAGACTTGTGGCATGGAGGTGTATGTGTGGTGGAGACATGAATAGATGAAAGATGTATTCTGCTCTCTTTTGCAGGGGCTCCGTCATTGCTATATAACAAGGGAGCCAACCTTCGGACAACTTAGGCTTGTCCACTCCCACCCGTCTCGTCAATGAGAGATAGAAACGTCCTGATTTCCTTGCAGGTCTCCCATCAGGAGACACTATACTAGGAGATGTCCCAGTGACCCATCCATTCTCAATTAGTGCCAACCACCTGTAGTGACCATGTTTGATTTGATTTGATTTGATTTGATTTGAGGTAGGGCTTAAGCCCAAATCAAATGTCCAGTCAAGGAGGACCTAGTATTTAAAGACCTATCAAATACGATCAAATATTTGATGATTTTGATCAATATGACTTTCAACCTCAAATATGAAGGTCCCGAAAAAACTTTTGCAAGTACCGATCTGTCACGCATGCTGTATGACTGGGATATTTTGGATATGAACCACGAGAGATTACAATATGCCCTTGACCCCGAGCGTCGAAAGGCTGCGACCACATTCCCTGTCGGTGTGGAGCAGTTCCAGAAAGGCAAGGGAAAAGGCAACGGGGGGGCTGCTAACAGTGCTGGAGGGGGGGGCGTTCCTGCAGAGCCCGGCGGGAGGACCAATTTGAAACCAAAGGAGGCGGCCGCAGACGCAAATGCTGAGAAGGCTGGGGGGAAACTTCCCCCTCCTGAGAAAGCCATCACTCCAGGTGAGGAAGGCTACCGACCTCTCTGTATTCACCTCTAACACAAGGGGCTTGTTGTCAGCCCTGGCGTGGCACAGAGGGTAGCCGAACTTACCAACTCTGGATGCTTAGCTGCCCAGAAACAGGACAATTCCAACACCAACAGCAATAGCAAACGTATGTATGGTTCTCCGTCTCACCCCGTTGTCATCTCTCCGCAACCAAATAGAAGCCCAGGAGCACCCACTCCTGGAAAGCCGAAAAGCCAGAGAAAAAGCTCTCAGCAGCTCCCACCACCGATCGATTTGATTCACATTGAAGAAAGTGATCATGAAGAAGAGGAAAAGGAAGTGCCATAAAGCTGAGTGATTGTCACCTCAATTTTGGTACGTGCTCTAACTTTATCGTATCAACAAAAAGTCCTATACAATTTCAAATCTATCAATTTTACGTTCTTAATCTCTATTAATACTAGAGTGAGTCTCAGTGACTAGTGTATATACACTGCCACACAGGCATATTTTTTTTATGGAACTGATAAGTTATAATTTTATATATATATATATTTTTTAAATTTTTGAAACACACATCAGAAATGTTCTGATAACTATTGTCATGAGAAAAATGATCAGAGTGACAGTAAGTCAGTGACTCAGTGAGGAACCCTAAGAGGTTAACCTCAAATCTTACCTCAAATATCAAATATTTGAGGTTGAAGCTCAAATTAAATCAAATCAAATCAAATCAAATATAATCAAATCAAACATGGTCACTAACCACCTGCGAAGATTTGCAAAAACAGCAGTATCGGCAGCAATTAAAGGCGATGGAGAGGGTTAAAACGACAGGTACGGTGAGATCTGTCATAAAATTGGATTTTGGTTTGTTCCTCTTGTGTTTAAGACATATGGGAGACCAGGAGAGGAGACAATTCGTTTTTTGAAAGAGATGGCGAAGTTGGAGGCCGGAAGAGTAACAGGAAGAGAGGGAGACGAGGCAGTGTAGACAAAGCTGATAGACCAGTATTATAAAGTTTTTTCCTGCACGCTTCAACGTTTCATTGCCGCAAATCTTCTCTGTTCAATTCACAGCAGGAAGGGAACCAGAGTGCCCTTTCAGCTTGAGTGTCTTCTCGGTAGGGAGGTCACAGCGTTCTCCGGGTCTTTCGACTCGGAGGGCGCAAACTAAGCGATCCTTTTGTGATTGATTCTTTGTATAGAAACAAAAAGGAAAAAAAAAAAAGGTAAGCGCATAAAAGGAAAGAAAGAAAAGAAGATTGAGAAAATAAGGGGCAAATTAATGGGGAGGGTGTCTTTGAAGTTGTTTTCCACCGTCAAAGGGTAGCCTTTGCCAAGGGGACAAACTTTAGTTTTTGCCCTGCCTCTCCCCTCTTTTCATTGTTTTCTAAGTCCTACTCTACCGCCGCTTAGTAAAAGTGATCAATGGCAGTGTTCCTAGATTTAGAACAGACGGGACAAACCGGAACCTTTTGACAGACTAGGCTAGATCTGTCCCTTATATACGGGGACGCGGCATGCGTAACAAAAACCTCAATCAACCCAGGACCATACGTATGCGAATGCATGGGATGTGCTATCGCCTCAGGGGGCAGCTCAGCTCTGCTGAGATCACCCGAGACGAGCCAAGAGGCCCTGAGATCGTACGCACTCGCATAACGCATTTTTTTTATTTTTAGGCGGGGGGGTTGGTGTCTGTCTGTTTGTTTGTTACGGTGTCATCCTGATTCTAAAATGTGCCTCTTAAGCAACTCGTATGGAGCCCGCATACCGAGGGTGAGTAGGGTGCTTTTTACTCCCCCCTCTGCATAGGAGAGTCTGACTGGCGCTTTTGCGCAAAAAACTTGTTTTCATAATTGGTAAGGAGTTAGAAGCTGAAAATTTGTGTAAGAAGATGTTGTAACGATAAAAAAAGGACTATGGAACAGATTTTTTATATCATTTCTAGAAACACAGGCTGTCATAAAATTTTTTTGATTTTGAGGCCATTTTTTAACGGTTTTGAATAGTGAGGAGAACGGTATAAAACTAACAAATTTGTATAGCAGCCTATATTTCTAGAAATAATATAAAAAATCTGTTTCATAGTTCTTTTTCTATTGTTACAATGTCTTCTTACACAAAGTTTCAGCTTCTAATTCCGTATTAATTATGAGAACGAGTTTTTTGCAGAAATGCACCGCTTTAGGGGGGCAAAAACTTAAAGCACCCCATTCGCCCCCGGCATGCGCAGCGATGCATTTAAATGGGATATACCCAACCAGTTAGATGAGTGCCTTGGGAGGCCATTTAGGGGGGGACTCGGCCATAACTTGATTGATGCAAAGCATCATGCAGGGATTGACTTGGGCATGTCTTGCCTATGTAAAGTGGCGGGGGCCACGGCAACGTACACAAAATATGCTTTTGGGAACTGCGTATATATAACTCTGTGCAAGTTACTTGAGGGGCATATATTATTAGGAGCGAAGTAATTATAATGCGATCATTGCTCCGTGCGACTTGTTTCAGGAGCACATTTTGGAATTTAGGCAACACCGTGATAGACGGACAGAGATAGAACCGAACCCCCCCTCCCAAAAAATGAAAAAATGCATTATACGGATCCGTGCGATCTCAGAGCCTCTCGGTTGATCTCAGCAGAGCTGAGCTGCCCCCCGAGGCGACTCGATCCACGCTCGTACGTCATAATGCGTGCCCCTCAAGTAACTCGCACGGAGTTGTATGTATTATATCTACACACATGTGGTCCCGAAAAGCACATTTTGTGCGTGTTACCGTGGCCTCCGCCGCCTATTTGCCCATGCAGGCAAAACATGCCCAAGCCCCCGATGGTTTACAACAATCAAATTATGGCTGATCCCCTAAATGGCCCCCCGACGCACTCACCCAACTAGTTGGGTGTATCCTATATATATACTAGTCGGGGAGGCCCGAGGGACAGCTGTGAAACCTCCCTAAACCTAAGTGCCACTTAAAAAAATTTAATTAAGATGATCTCTATCTGCGGCATCGTTTTTCAAGAGACCGTCCATGCTTGCGGCGTACACGGTCAAGACAGTTAAAGACATTGTCCAGATATGCGGCTTTAGCTTTTAAGACACCGTAAGTGATCCGCGCCTGCGGCGTGGACTTTTAAGCTTATCCAAAAATATGGTTTCAACTTTTAAGTGGTAGTTAGGTTCAGGGAAGTCGGCTGTGAGACCCGAGACGGCTGGGGGAGGCTGGCCCGAGGCGGGGAGGTGTGCCCGAGGGTGGGCAAAAAAAGCTTCCCGGGAGAATCGAACCTGCGCCACGCAAGAGTGCCGCACTGAAATATAACACGTCCCACCGACTGATCTCGCACGCACATCTTCTTGTTGGCGCCTAGGTTGGCGCGTTGTACGCGCGCGCATAAAATTTGATAGATGCGCAGGACAAACTTTGCTGTGCGTAAGAATATCACATGTATACAGGTACATGAAAACATATGCAAACGCATGCAAACTCTGTGTGACCGGCGCAACCACGTGCATTTGCGGTCATTTCTTTCTACAAGAGCCCCACCAGCTGGTGCAGGGCCTGCATGGATGCCAAACTGTGTATGCTTAGGATAAGTCACCCCTTGCATTCAATTATATATAGATAATATACCAATTAAGCTATATGCACTAAAATAATGCGCGATGAAAGGGCACCAATTTCATTAACTATTGCATGCGGTAGCCGATCTGGCAACCGATTATTTTGATGTACGCACGATCACGCACGTACTGAAAGCCAATTTCTCTATCAGAATTTTACGTGACATCGATCCCCCCCCCCAAAAGATGGGGAGCTATGATATGTGAGTACGTGCAATCTCAGGGCCTCTCGATCGGCTGATCTCAGACTTGAGATTCTGAGCAAAGCTAAGCTGCCCCCCGAGGCGACTGTATGGTGCGATATACGAATATGTGCAATCTCAGGGCTTTTCGGCTGATCTTAGCAACTAGTCTTAGCAAAGCTGAGCTGCCCCCCGCGAGGCGATAGTCGCCTCAGGGGGCAGCTCAGCTTTGCTGGGCTCAGCTAAGAGGCCCTGAGAACGCATGCACTCGCATATCGCCGCTCTCCATTTTTGGGGGGGGAAAGGAGATCGATGTCACGCAAAAATACGTTGAGAAATCAGATCTCGACGTGCGTGCATCACTGCACGTACGTCAAAATCGGGTGTATTCATGCAGTCACCTCCGACGCCTCGATCAATCGCCTATAAAGAATCTGCTTCCTTCGACAAAGATGGGTTTTATTTTTTTTTTTCGATTTTTATCTATTTAATTGTTAGATTCAATTGAATTAAACTGAGGCAGTTAAAGCCACAACTAGAGCTACAAAGCCACCCCTTAGGTATATTTTGGTTAATTTGGCTTCTATAACTAGTTTTCATCATTCTTAGTATCGTTTTTTATATACAGACGGCCTCTAACGGTCTCGTCTCGTCTCGTCTTATCTCGTATTATCTCGTCTTGGCAGACTAGCTGTCGTCATTCATCGTTGTGCGTGTATGCATGTACCTTCATTGGGATACCAGCCCACCAACGGGCCCCCTGAGGCACTTACTCAACTGGTTGGGTGTATTACGTACGTGATACACCCAACTAGTTGGGTGAGTACCTCGGGGGGTGTACGTAATATACCCAACTAGTTGGGTGAGTGCCTTGGGGGGTGTGTTGGTGGTTATATATAGCGAAAAAAGTGGTTGCGGCAGGAATCGAACCCGAGACCACGCGCATATGAATACGATGCTCTACCAACTGGGCTGCATACCGCAGAGACGTGCGGAAGCCCCAGCGGGCTAAGACAGTAATATGCCACAGATGCCGGTTCATGTATATAGCCAATTATTTTGACGTACGCATGCTCTAAAAGCTAATACTTTCGATCTAGCTTACTTTCTGTCATAATTTTGCATGACATCGATCCCCCCCCCAAAATAGAGAGCTGCAATATGCGCATGCGTGCGATCTCAGAGCCTCTTAACTCATCTCAGCAAAGCTGAGCTGCTCCCCGAGGCGATCGCGTCAGGCACGGTCAGACATATACGTGATACACTATAATACACCCAACTAGTTGGGTGAGTGCCTCGCGGAGCATCGGTAGTTCAAATTAATTATCGTGGCTCCGGGTCGAGCTGCCCTCCAAAGTGAAAAGTGTACGGTTAATTGCTCCATGCGAGCTGCATTGAGCTGCTTGAGGAGCACTTTTTGCTAATGACGAGATGGACCATGTCATTGACAGATAGACAGAGAGAGAACCGAACCCCCCCACAAAAAAAAAAAAAGTGTTATGCGAGTACATGCAATCTCAGGGCCTCTCGGCTGATCTCAGCAGAGCTAAGCTGCCCCCCGAGGTGATAGTCATGAAAATCGATTTAAATTAATTAATTTTTTTTTATCAGATACAAATCCATCGTCTCGCAAAGGGCAGCTCTGCAGTACTCTGCAGCTTTGCTGAGACACATCTGGATTCATGCATGCAGTTTGCACGCCTCGCATGCAGAAGTATGTGCAAGACTATTAAAATACTATATAGTGAGAAATTTTGATAAAATTTTGGCTTTTTTACTCATGCAAGTGCACGACGGTGTGCAACTTTTATTTTTTGCGTGTTTATGCATGAGTTGATCAATTTTTATTCTTTACGCAGTTCAGTTTTTTTAATTTTATTTATGATAATGATTTTGATTGTTGGCAATTTGTTACATTGTATGCATATCGCTCTTTTTAGATATGAATTAACTATTTTTAATAATGAATTAACTAATCTTTTATGCCTGATTGCCTTCTAGGATTGCCTTCCTCCTCAGGGGTCTGTACTACGGCTATGCTTCCTGCTATAACGAATGATATGGCCCCTATCTTCACTGTTATCCGCTCTTAATGTATGCTAACGATGCTCTAAGCGCTATGGGGGGGCATTGACTTAAAGTTTGTTCCTAGCGTCTGGCCTATACGTCTTTCATCTCTTCCTTCTGTCCTGGTTACTGCTCTCACTACTAGCTCTCTCTCTCATGCGACCTCATACTTGACGCTCCTCCATCTGAGTGCCTTCTTCGGCATTTACTAAGTACTTCCTACCCCTCAGTCATAATTAGTGCACTGCCTACTCCTCCTTCCTCCCAGCCCTCCCCTTACACTCCTCTGGTCCCCTGAATGCACGTGCTTGCCGCTTTCAGGTGGGCAATCTGCAGTCGGGCTCGGATCCGGCCGCATGTCTTGCTCACATGTTGCCCCCATTTCTCACTTAATCGCTCTGCCACCCTCTTCAAGAACATCTTTGCCTCCCCCTCCTTCGTCCCGTCGACCGCGCTCACGAGTGGAGTGAAGTCGCACCCTCTGTCCGCACTTGCCTACCCATGTTTCCTCTTCTTTTCTTCTGCTGCTGCTTTGAGGGCTTAAGTCCAGGTCACCTTCTCCCTCGAGGCGGCATGTGGGTTTATCACTCTGGTGTCAAAAATTGCCAGCCTTTGTGGAGCATAGGCCCCCCGGACTTGGAAGTCCCCCCTTAGCGCCGGACATCCCTGCACCTCCCCTTCCTCCCTAATGATCGGCTCTTTTGCGTGAACCGCTCCCGCGGGGTATGCTTCCACTGCTAAACTCGCCCACGTACGGTTGACTTCGTCATGTCGCAGCGTCAGCAATCCCCCGACTGGGCAGTTAAGGGCATGCTGCAGACTCCACCTTCCCCCACATCCCTCACATCTGCTCTTCTCCCCCCCTATCCTCCCCTGGTATCGGATTGTCATCGCATCTCGGAATTCGTCTGGGCTGAGATTCATTCCATATTCCTTCAGGGGGGTGGCCGTCAGCCATCCTGACTGCCTCTTTTCTTTTGACTGCCTGACTTCCTCACACTGGTCCTTACTGGCTGCCTGCCCTGACTGGCTACCTAACCTCTCCCACTCCTTCTCTACTGCTTCTTTTACTGCTTTTTTGTGGGCTGCCCTGGCCTTCTACCCCCTCTTCACGTCTATGTCCTCTTCTTGAAAGATGGCCTCTGTGATCGCTTCACTGGCTGCAACTGAGGTCCTATAGTCCCTGTCCGCTGTCTTGGTGGGTTTCGGGATGCCTAGGCCTAGCAGTCGGACCGGGAGGGCGGCAACGTCTCTTAGCCATACGTCATGTTGGGTGGGGGGCCCTCCGTTCCGTCATCCTTTCATCAGGGCGGGGATGAGGCGGTCTCTGATCGTGCCTTCCAGCTACCCCATCTGTCCCCCCGCCCCTGGCACTACCCGCGCCACAAACTTCCATTCGTGCTGCAAGGATTTTGAACAGGCTGCGTATACTTCGTGTGGGGCAAATTCTGCTGCTGTTGCGACTCTCTCCACGCTTCCGGCCCACTCCTTCACCTTCTCTTGCACCCATTTCTCTCTGTGTGCGTCCGTACCTACGTACCCCCCTAGGAGATGCGTCCCCTCTACTATCTGCAGGTCAGGGAACTCTACAAAAATCTCCTTGGCTTTCTGCATAAATTGCGGGAGCACTGCAAGGATTAACTTGTCTACCTCCACTACATACCCTGCTGCGGGCCCCCTCTTGACTAACTCGCGCAGCCATGCTCGCAGCTGGCGCAACCAGCCGGTATTGGATGCGTTATCCGCATACTAGAGCTGGTGCCAGTATCTCTGGGGGGGATCAGGCTCCTGCTGTTGTTGCTTTTTCTTCTCCGTTCCGGTTTCTACCCCTGCACTCCATCTGTCCGCTGTGAAAAACCAGTTGCTTCCGTTTCAGGCCGATGCAGAGGCGGCTGAAGAGGACGATGCTGTGTGGTGCGAATCGCCAAGGGGTGGGGCGGGTGGGCGAGCTGAGGGGTGGTCCGAGTGGAGGGAGGAGGGGGAGGAGGAGGAGGATGAGGAGGAGGACGAGGAGGAAGAGGCATGGAGGGAGGAGGAGGAGG
>JAHBMJ010002519.1:0-18335 GCA_018398765.1 Chromera velia | reverse complement strand
GACTTGAAACATTCGACGGAAAGCCGATTTTGGGAGCCGATTTTAGATCGGCCAACCATGTGACGGCCCCGGAAGGCAAGCTACGCGTTGCGGGCCAGGGCCTGGCCGGCCACCAAGGCCAAAAAGCACTTCCCGGCTGCGCGCTGACCCATCAAAATGCCGATCTGAAAAATTTTCAGTCAGGTCTTCAGAAAGTTCTCCTCCAGTCAGAAAGTCGGGTCAACAGAATGGGCCTCTATCCACAAAATCTCGTTGTCAAGCGTTCTATTGGATTGTATTGGGAGGCTTGACAACGACGTGTATGTGACAGGCTTGATCGATACCGCATGAATCGAGCGAAACTGCGAGTTGTTTCATTTATAGATTGATTCCGTGAACCAGATGGGTTTGCACAGACAATTTGCCGGCTATGCACGTCTGGTGATCCACTGCATACGCATCCCCCACTTTTGGATCTACTGAAGGACGTAATTGAGCATTCCCTGATACTCGGTGTCTGTGTCCAAAATTCCTGATCTGATCCAATCATGTAGTGCCCCGTTGTTGACAAAGATCGAAATGATCGGATCTCTTCCCCACAATTTTCGGATGAATCGTGCACACCTTGGGATGCGTTTGATCAGACAACAGACAGCAATCAACTCACCAATTGATGACGAGCTATGCTTAATTGCTTCTGTCCTTTGATAGGTCCTACGAGATAACATTCTTGGGCCCATCTCGTTCTAGATCCCACGACTCATCATTGAGCATCATCATGTCCCCCTGCCTGCCTTCGTACTTCGGGCGGTTCCACATGGCATCGGAACAGCCGGCGAGATGGAGTTCTCTTCCCTTCAAGCCATGAAGGACAAGGGGCTTTCTGTGGGTTTTTAACCCATGTATGGCTGTCTTGACTGCTGAGAGATGGCGGGCGGTGGGTTTTGTGGTTGCTTTGCTGAGGAGGGAAAACTAGAGTGCTCTCCTCCAGTTGAGACAAACAGCCCACCCCAACACACCATTTGCCTCCTGATAGACCCCCTGTAGGAACATGTCCATATCTTGCTCCTTGGCTGGAGCGACGTCTTTTTTTAACAGGGATTTCTTCAGTTTCCCTGGGATTGCATCGATGTTAATGCCTTCGAGGTAACTCTCGGATGTGAGTTCGAAAGTGTGTGCATCGGAACGGTATATGTCCATCCCAATATACTTTGCCTTAGATCCCACATTCACTTTTGTTCGGGAACCGATCGTGAATCTCTCCCCCAACACATCGAACGCCTCCTCCGTTCTCTCTCCTGCCCCGAAAATGTCGTCCACATGCGTGGCTTGCACGTCCTGTGCGGGTTCGTCTTCCGCCTCCCTTCTGACTGCGATTAACTGCTCAATAGGAACAAACCCCAGCTTCTCCTGCCCTCTCCTCAATTCCTTCCCCCACAGTGCGGGTGCTGGAGGGGTGCCGTAGAGGGCATTGCTGAGTTCGTAGATCTGACCTGGGACTACTCTCTCTGCCTCTTTCCTTATCTCTCCCCACTCGGCATCGCTGTACTCAGTAAGAAAGGAAGGCTTCTGTGCAGGCATGGTGGGAATGCTCTTCAGGATGTGCACCCCCACGTGCTCTACGTAGTCGTCGGGGGACTGGAGGAATGCATTCTTGATATCCACCAACTCCACCTCAAACCCCTGAATGGCAACATACAGGAGGGTGAGAAGAAAGCAGTCGCGGTTGGGAGTGCCACTGAATATGTCCACCTTCCTCAGCTCATCGTATGCTGCGACATAAATGCGCGTCTTCTTCTTTCTCCCCCCGGGTCCCTTGTTCAAATCTTCTTTGTGGTTTCTGGCAAAACCCATGTTGAGCACGGCAGCGAGCTCAAGGTGTGAGCGGCGCTTTCCGATCATCTTCGTATGAAGGATGGCTGCCCACTCTTTGACGTTAGCCTCCCAAAATTCCCCTCTCACGATCTCCTCTCTGCTGGCAGGAAGCATGGTTGCTCCCTCTCGGAAGCTAGCCAGAGCGAGAAACGGAGCGTCTCCCCCAAATTCCTCTGAGAATCTACAGACGTCAGAGTTCCACTGCAGCATGCGGCGGCTGTATGAGATCTTTATGGGAAGAGACGGACAATTGGATTGCATTTGAGACAAGGTAGGCTGCCTCTGCTTTACGATCAGTATGGCACCACCTTCCTCTTGAACCTGCCTTTCCTCTGCTTTCATCTCCAAAGCTCTGTCTCCGAACAGTTCCTCCTTCACTCTCCCCCACTCCTCTTCTTCTTGATTCATCCCCGACGGCTGAGTAGCTACGTCTGCAGAGGCGGATGGAGGGACGATCACAGGCATGGCCTCAAAAAAGACAACGGGAGACATGGCTGCGTTGGCCGTCTCCGGAGCAAATGGAAAGGACTGTCCCTCGGACCACTGAAAGCAGGAGACAACGAGTCGGTGGTTGATGTTGTTGTGATGCATACCCCCGACTCTAGCTTCTCCAACTGGCGTCTGGTCAAATTCATTGACCTGCACGCTTCTGCTATTTTCTTATCGGATAATGAAAGGCTGCAATGCTCCCCTTCTGCCTGTTTAAGCCTAGATACCGCTGTACTTTTGCGCCTCTACCCCTTGAAAGTTCTCTATTGCCGTCTCCCTCAACCCTTCCTCGGACTTCCAACCCCGCAACACCTGGGCCATGCGCGGCGGCACCCCCGACCTCTTGCGGTCTGGACTGAGAAAGAATCAGAAACACGGACACAGGGGACAGGGACGGACCGTAGAGCATAGGTGGTACATGCTGCTGCTTCTGTGCTTGGATGTCCGACCAGTGACGAGCCTCTAGAACCTCCCACTTTTGTCAGCGCCCCAGCCATGACTTGTTCAGGCCTCGCCTGACCGGCTTCAGCCATGCTGGGTGGAATTGAGCACAGTGTGGGTCTCTGTGCCCTTGCCCAAGACGGGTGCTCTGCGGAAAACAGTGGTAAGATGAGAATTTTCTTTGTGAAGATACGTGACCTCCACTCCTGCCAGCTCCAGGCTCTTCTCATTCATTTTCACCATAACCTGATCTCCAAACATAAACGTCCGCACGGGTGGGAAGCCCAAATGTTTCTCTGTAGGAGTTATACCAATTTGTTTGTTGTAGGTCTTGTTCCAGGTCTCACAAAATTTAATGCTGTCGCGCATCTGCTTGTACAAGACCTTTGGCAGGTTTAGCTCTTCCAGTGCAGTCTGCACTAGAACTCGAGCTGTGCGGATGGCGGTGTTAATCGCCCCGTGTGGACCATAACAGTACGGTGGCGCTGGCACTATAGCGATATGCCATTTCCTCCCCGCTGCCCACAGCTCTTATACCTTGTCTGCCTCAATGGACTCGGGAAAGCTGCCGTAGCGTGCCTTCCATCTGAGCAGGTGTGCGCCCAGGTCGCCTTCCACCTTGCGGTTGGCGCCTGCCATCATGTCCCATTTGCCGGTGTAGTTTTCGAGCATGAAGGAGACTGCGTACTCACCCCTCCCTCCCATGCCACCACTGTCATTAATGAACCAGTGATCCCAGTAGACAACCTGTCCGAACTGAGTGACTCGCGATCAGCGGTCGGGAACTGTATGGAGAGACAGAAAGATTGCATTTCTCCTTTCACAGACACGACAGTCAGCATAGACTTTCTGCCACGCTGCATGACTCATGCGAAGACCTTCTTCTTTATTTCTGCACGTTTGCAAGTATTTGCACGGGCATTGCGCCGTTCTGATTAGCTTCCAACTCTTTACCAATTATGAGAACGAGTTTTTTGTGGAAATGCACCGCTTTAGGGAGGCAAAAAGCATCCCACTCGCCCCCGGCATGCGATACATATAGTAGGCATTGGTAGCTATAATTGCATAAAACTAAAACTAATTTATAAAATGAATAAACTATAGTGAATAAACAAAAAAAAAAAAAGTTGCTTAGAATTTTCAAAAGAGACAAAAACTCCAGCAAAAACTTGGTTGCATGGTTATAACTTGCTTTCAAAACCGTTACAGGATAAGATGAGATTGATGTTCCAGGTGCCTTCCGCGGTTCACTGACAGCCTGGAAACAGCTTAATATGGCTTAATTATATATATGTTCTCTCCATTAGTCCCAAAAAATCGTTTCAAACCCATTCCAAACCCTTTTTGCATTGAAGCAATCTCGCTGCTGTGCCACTTCTCATACAAACATCATCCATTCCACTGCAGCTGCAGCTAGGCTTTCAAATTAAGTTAGAGTCTGAGTCTGAGTCTCCTCCCATAGGTTTCCAAGTACTTCTTCACCCTGCTTGCAAACTCACACAATTTTGTAGCCGGATCTCTCCCTGACGATGAAGAAGTGGAATGGGGGATCTTCAAGTCAAAATTGGCAAGGCTCGTACGCTTGCCAGGCCCAAAAAAAATACCCCTGGCGATATGAACGTACACACCACTCAGCTCGTGTGAAAGCACTTCTTCGGAATCCTTCCCTGTCCGTGACTCCCGAATTTGCAAATAAGACTTAAGCTCTGCATGCAGGAAAGCTAAATCCTCCCTAAAAACCAATGCCCCCTCCCCCCCAAAAAGATTTACCACTGCCTCAATCTGCTCATCAGGGACCCTCACATCTTCGTGGACAAGTTTCAAGAAGTACTTAGGTGCCCCGCTTGCTAGCGAGAGATTTTCACGTGCATTGAGTAAAATAATACATCCGAACAAGAATGCATCAGACTCTGCGAGGGCCTCATTCCAACTATCCGGACCTCCGCACATCCGTAGGGTCTGACGTTTGTTGACGGGCTTCCCCATTGTTGCGAAGCCGATTGTTTCTCGAAGAACGAGTATAAGAGACATGATGAGAGTTTTCCGATTGGGCGACAGATTCTTTCGTGAATTAAAAGACTGTGGTAACGTGCCTTGCGGGGACCCGGTATCAGAAGTGCACAGGAGCAAAAAACAAATACTCTTCCAGCCTTTCAGAGCTGAATAAGGCGAGCTCTTCACCAAAGATTAACTCAGAGACCAGTCAATCGTCCCTATGTGCCGCTAAACCTCAGGGCCTTTCTTACAAACGGAGGTCACGTGTTCCTGGCCCTCTGCCTTTGCCTGATCATCTCTACCCTTCTTTTCCAGACCAGACTGCGGCAGAGGCAGCAGAGGCCCAGACTCTGAGAGTGTATGTGGCAGTGAGGAGGGGAGACTGAGGGTGGACCCTCTTTTTAGCACAGTGCCACCTGCAGCCCACCCGCCCCGAACCCCGTCTAGATGAAGGTGCTCGTCAAGAAGGAAACCGACGTCACTGCCTCTGGGGGATACAACACTGGATCGGACCGTTGCCATATCGTTGGAAACCTTCATGCCCCCGCCTAGGAAGGTGTTGGTGGCTGCCGCCTCATGCGGGGCGGGTGCGCTCAGGAGCAAGCTGCCCTGGCGCACTTCTATGAGTCGGGGTGACGGAGGGATCCAGGGGGTGGGAAAAATGGCTCCATCGGACTGATCTTTTGGAGGAGGGGAAGAGCTCTGCGGGAAGGGATTCTGCTACGCATCCCCAACACCCTATTTCAAACTCCCCAAAAGCTCTAGCGTGTACCAAAGAGAGTACTCCAATCTTTTGGTGACTTGTTCTTGGTGGTCAACTCTCCTTCGAAGCTCGAGAAGCTCACGCCTCCATTCTGGTGTGTGGGGGGATTCCATCATGTCACGTGGTAAATACAAATACTTCCTGGCGTCTCCTCTTTCACTTGTCTGTCAAAGAATTTCAAATTAAGAGCGAAAGAAAATCCCTCCAATATTTTTTCTGGTGCTAAGCATATTTAGCTATGCCCAATTCTAGCTGGGGGGGGAATTCAATCTCAGATTGCAGAGCATTCAAGTGACGAACCAAACCATCAGGAATGCATGAGTGGCTCTTCTTAACACATCTTTCAACATCTTTCGACCTACCAGATGAGCTGGGATGCACTTTCCCATTCAAAAACGAAAAAAGAATCGTTTAATTTGAAGACATTTGAGGTAGACTCAGTGATGGCAGAGACTGCTAGAGAGAGAGCCGAGAGAATCCGAGAGACAGAGAGAGGCATGCAGCTGATCCGTCTGCCATGGCGGTGGTGATGCCACGCGGCGTCGCCATGCAGCAGCGTCGCCGCACGCAGGGCATCTGATAGTCAAAATTCTTATACTGAAATGCTCTCAGGGAGCATGCCGTGGCCCCTAAAAGTTCATAAACTATTGAAAGCTCAATTTCGTTGGCCGCCTCCGCCGGCGGCCACGGTATCTGAATGGTTGACGTCCGTTGGCCGGCTCCATGGTTTATACCGTCGGCCAAGGGCCACGGCAGGGGCTGGCTGGAGACGCAAAGTCTCCATTTTTCTGTGGGTACTTGAGCATAAAGTTGTACTACTACTTTTAATATACCGTCGGCCGGGGGCTACAGCATCCAAAAAACGATATCATCGACATTTACATAGTACTATGATTTAATTTTTAAGACATGATGATGTTAAATGCAGTCGGTTCTTTTTAATTAAATCTAGATTTGAATGTTTTTATTTCAACAGAAATTTTGAAATTCGAAAATTTTAAAATAAAAAACTTTAAAATTAAAGAAAAAAAAATTACTTTACTTCAGTTAGATGATGTCAGGTGTTGGATGCCGGGTGATGTCAGAGTATGTCAGAGTTTGTTTTTCAAGTTGTTCCTAAGTCTGAAAGTCTACAATCAATTTTTTGGTTTTGCCATCATGCGGTGTGCATGACTTTAGGCAAGACCTTGGTCTAATGTAAACTGTATGTACAAAAACCCATGTAGTGTCAGGATGCAGAAACCGATTACACGTGCAGGGATTTATTTTGTTGATTGCCCAAGTAAAAAAACAGAAAAACAAGGCGAGGAAGAACGAAATTAAAAGTCGATTTAAGAGAGACTCCAGAGAAAAGTAAGAGGAGTGAGAGTCTGGACAGAGAGGCGGAGAGCGTGACCAAGACAGTGCAGACAGAACCTCTTTGCTAAACCCGGGTAGGCATTTTTCTTTCCATCAGGTAGGCTTTCAAAAGGAATGTTTTTCTTTTTAGTTTTGTCTACAGGATGAGTCTGACAGGTCTGTCTATCTATCTGGGACCTGCCAGGGCAGATTGGGAGTTGGAGGGCGGGAAGAACCTCTGGTGGCTTGGCGAATGGTGGAGCTTTCCCCCCCCCAGTTGCGGAGAGAGCCCCCCGGCAAGTGTTGTCTGCCGTCTCGGAGTCGAGAGGCCTTTTCCAAAGGCTCCCGTGAGCATTCCTTGGGCCGTCTCTCCCATCAAGTTGCTAAGAAAGTCATCTCCTCTCCTGTCTTGTACCTGAAGGCAAAGGGAAAGCCAGCAAGGGAGCTAGAAGTAAAACCGAAGTGTAAATGTCTCTAAGATGTACAGAGATCTCAACCGCAGAATGTATTGATAAGTGGGGCTTGCGAGCACGCTTCTGAGTTCAAAAGTACGCCCCGACTCTCAGAGTCATGCAGACAAATTGATGCACATGAGAAAAAGAAAGTGACAAAAACTTTTTCCACAGCTGCAAATGCCCATCCATCCATCCATCCATCCATCCATCCATCCATCCATCCATCCATCCATCCACCCATCCACCCATCCATCCACCCATCCATCCATCCATCCACCCACCCACCCATCCATCCATCCGTCTATGTGTAACAGTTCATACAAGAAATGGGGAAGGAAGGCATCGGGGGCCGGGATTCGATCATCAACTGAGTGCCGAAGGATGAAATGAATAATTTCATGGATGGATGGATGCATGAAAGAAAGTCAGTCAGTCAGTCAGTCAAAAACAAACAAAGAAAGAAAGAAAGAAAGAAAGAAAGAAAAAGAGAAAAAAGACGAAGAAAGAACTGCAAAAAAACTCACAATGAATGGTGCCCCGGTGCCCATCCTTTCTCTCTTCGTTGTGACAGAGAGCCTCCTCCCTCCGTCCCCTCCTATCCGGAGAAACTTCGTCAACGCATTTGCCCCCCCTCCAGCCTGTTGAGGTCCCTTCATGCCCCCCTGAGGAGCCCCCCTTCCCCCTGCTGGAAGAACGTCATTTGACAGCCCCACTCCCGCCGCCTGTCCCCCTTTAGCGCTCGTTGGGTTCTTTGCAGCGTCCTTCAGCACTGCCCCAGTCATCATCGTCAGAGCAGTCGAGATTGACGCACGCTTCCCTACACCCACACCAGGCGAGGAAGAAGAAGGGCCCCCCCTTGCAGATGAGGCCCCCCCCTGGATGTGCTTCGGGGAGTTTTCTCCGCCAAGATGCTGTAGCCACAACGTCGTGCGGCGCCCTGGCACCGGAGCTGCAGAGAGAGACGGAAAGAAAGGGAGGGAGGGGGGAGCACACAGGGAGGGCCCATGAAGGGTGGACAGGACTAGGGTGCATGGGTGTGCATGGGGTGAGTGAGTGACCTGTCTGTCAGGCTTGATGTCCTTTTTGAAGCTACCTAACTACATTTGATGATTGTTGGATGGATGGATACATTTGATGATTGTCTGAAGGATGCATGCAAGCGCCTTCCTTCCTTCCTTCCTTTCTTCGTGGTGTCTGTTTCGGAAGGATCAGGGAGAGACACAAACAGAAGCACACCTCCGCACAGAGATAGATGCACACACACGGTCATAAGATTTTACAAACAAAGAGAGAGAGAGAGAGAGAGAGAGAGAGAGAGGAAGAAAGACAGGCGCAAAATACCCACAACGCAGAGAGCCCCAAAACTTCTTATTCCTAACTGCTATTGCCAGAGAAGGATCTGTAAAACGTTTTGAGAGGCTGAGGGAAAGAAGAAAGGCAGCTCGCTGTGCAATTGTTCTTTTTGGCAGTTGAACAAATCTCCCAGACGAACACGCACGCATACATTCACGTCAACAAAGTGGCCTCCTCTCGTTTCCTCCGCTAGGGCCTTTCTATGTTTCTATATTTGAGGCAGACCTTTTGAGTCTCTCTGCTGGGAAGAAGCGGCCGCCCCTCCCCGAGCCGCGGCGGTTGCGTACCCTTGAGTGACCCGGTCCTGCATGGAGGACGGCAACGGCATCAGAGAAGAAGGGAATTAAGGAGAAACCTTAAGGGAAATGGTCCGTTTTGTGTCTCAGATGGAGAGAGAGAGTGTTTGTGGCACCGGTATAGCCATAATGTGGATAGAGCTGGTTAATAAAGTGGTTGGCCGGATGAGAGTGCTTTGAGACATCCGGAAGAACTCGGTGACAAGCCTGAAGAAGGACACATTTGTGTGCCTACATAGCACTCCAGAGACATCAGTGTTGGCGCGACATTAAAAAACCAACGCCACTTTTTCCGCCCCCCAAGAGCCATGCAAAACAGGAAGAAGAAAAAAGCCAAGTTGGGCGGGCTGTGAGTAAGCAACAACAACACGATAAAAAAAACATAAAAAAGAGAACGCCCCACAAACAAACAAACGAAGAGACAAACAAACAAACAAACAAACAAACGAAGAGACAAACAAACAGACAGACAAACAGACAAACAGACCGACAGACAGACAGACAGACCGACAGACAGACAGACAGACAGACAGACAGACTGACAGACAAACAGACCGACAGACAGACAGACAGACAGACAGACAGACTGACAGACAAACAGACAGACAGACAGACAGACAGACAGGCAGACAGACAGACAGACCGACCAGTCTCCTCCAGCAGTCAAGGAGGAGCCTCTCGAAGTCTCGCACCCGGATCGTCAGCTGCTTCCAGATGGTCTCGTCGTCGTATTTTCTGCATCCATGGAAACAGCAAAGAGAGAGAGAAAGGTGGGAAAAAGTCAGTTTGTATGAAAAGAGAGACCTGTTTGCAGGGCGAAGACGATTTCTGCACAAGTCAGAGAGTCAACAGGTGTTCATTGAAGAAGAAGAAGAAGAAGAAGAAGAAGAAAAAGAAAAAGAAGATAAGCAGCTCCGTCTAAAGACTCTGCACAAGCGAAAAAACAATCCGGCCTGTATCATCATTTTCCTTCAATCTTTCCACTGTTTTCTCATCATCTGTTTCTTCTGCCTTCAAGTTCGGCAGGCTGTTCTCCGGCATACAGAGACTGATTGCTTGACTGACTGACTGACCCTGCTCGTCCGACTTTCTCTGCCACCGCCTTCTCCTGGCAGTACTTTTCCCAATCGATGAATCTGTTGGACTCAAACAGAGAGAACTCGGCAGACGAGAACGTGCCCTCCATCCGTGCTCCTCCTGCAACTCCGGTCTCCTTCCTCTGACGGATGCTCTTCGAGATCCTGAATTCAGGAAGGGAACGCCGGTGCAAAAAAGCAAATTAATGAATAAACGGCGCAAAGGATGTTGACCCCCAAAGTGACGATCCAGGTCTAAGATGCTTCCTTTGAGAACCACAATGAGAAGAATAAAACCGATATTGGGGGACATCTCGGAAAAAGCTGGAGGCAGGCACTCTTTTGAGAGTGAGTAGACACATGCAAGAACACATCCAGACAAGCACACATACATACGCAGGCAGACAGACTACATGACTTCGTTTCGTCTTCACATACAGACCGGCAGACAGACAAGCGTCTAAACAGACAGGCAGACAGTGACTGAGAGAGAAATACCTCAGACAAACACAAAATGAGAATATACGTATGAATATGAATATACACGCAGGCAGCTAGAGTGACTGGCTGACTCTGACTGACCAGTACCGAGCTCTCTTGAGTGTGAGTGCGTTGCCAGGCGTGCAGAGTGTGATGAAATCGTGTTGGGTCATCTCCTTTCCACTCCTGGGGATGTTGTCTGCGTGGGGGTGTGGTGCGAGTTTCTCCCTCACATTCTCTGTGCGGACTTGTCGACGGAACTGGGGCAGGAGGACGTTGTCCAGGAACCAGTCTGCATGATTGAACGAAGGAAAACGAACCACACAGCCAAATTCATCTGTGCACAACAGAAATGAGCCAATTCATCTGTGCACCGTTTTCATGTACAGATGCCCCCCGGCAACATACACCCATTCTGGGAGGAAGTAATTGCAAGCCGATGCATGCAGAAACCTGCTTGTTTGCTTCCTTGATGGTGCTGAGGAGCTCCCTTATCGAGAGAGAACGTCCAGCGCATGTCCTCGATCCGTTCAAAATGACGGTTGTCTTTTGTTTTTGTACATTCACTCTTTAATATTGCATGCCCATGAAAGCAATCGAATTCATGACGACGGGCAGGGACAGAGGTGTACAAAAGGAGGAGCGACAGCTGTTTGTCTTTCATTGGAGTGTTTCTTATTTCTCAACTTCCTCTCTGAGGTTGCATGTCGAGCAGGAACATGAATTTTCAGCAGCATGAAATTGGGTCTATCTGAGGTGCATCTACATGAATGGATATTATATTCACGAAGACTATTCGTTTCTTTCTGATGGCCTCTACAGCAAACGAGGCAAATCAAGAAGAAGAAGAAGAAGAAGAAGAAGAGAAAGGATTTGTTGACTGACAAACAGACAGACAGACAGACTGGCCGTCCATGACGAGTCGCATGTAGGCTGCCCTCTCGTCTGCAGACGCCGCCGTGACTGCCTCGTAGACGCTTTTGCTTCTGTTCTTCTTTTTCTTCTTCTTCCTTCTTCTCCTACAAACAGAACGAACGATCAAGGTAAGAACGCAAACGAAAACACAATCAGCATTTTGCAGTAAAGTCCTTGATTGACGAAGTCAGAGAAGACCCATGCTGGTAGATTCACACGCTTATATATGCGCACGTTGAACCTGCACCTACATTCGATCGAACATCTAGATAAGTGCATTTAGTTTCGCATATTGTTCGTCTCCTTCAGAACTTCCGGAAACAAGGGGAGAGGATCGAAGGGAGTCAAAGTTCGTTCGCTTTACTTACTTCTCCCTCAGCTTAATATCTCTATTTCCGTGACACCCTCCTTTCGGCTCTACTATACGCTTTCACGCTCGCCTTCCTGTATCTCTGTTCACCTCTCCTGAATTCCTTTTCCCTCTCTTGATTCCCTTCTGACGCTTCGGCGTGCCTCCCCCCATGTTGTTTGTGAAGACGCCATTTTGTTGCTTGTAACATATCCGCATTGATCATTTCACATTCACACAGACGTACCTGTGACGACTTCTCCCAGCTCCTCTGAAGGGGCTCTGACCGTCTCCGTCTCCGTCTTCCTTTCCTGAGTGACCACCCTGCTCCTTTCCGGATCCTTTGCCTTCTTTCCCCCCGTGACGATCGCCGAAATTCTCGTCTGTCCTCTTGGTCAAGGCATTGCCGAGAGCCTTGAAGACAAAATTCGGATCATTGTTAACCATGTCACGCACTTTACTCCAAAGCAATCGTGCCCTTTCTTTCAACGATGCTGTCATCATCTCAGTAGTCTGGGAGTCCAACCTCGCTCCTTGCTTTTGGGTTTGGTGTTGTTGTTGCTGTTTCTTCAGATCGGATTCCGGACTCTCCTTCTCCCAACCTTCGTCCTCATATTCTTCTTTCTCTTCTTCCTCTCCCCCCTCGTTGCTCTTTCTGTTCATGTTCTCTTCAGACAGCGCAGACGAATCCTCGGAGCCTCGCAGGAGACGTCGTGCTCTCCCCTTGACCTTCTGATCAGGAGCTTCCTTTTTGTTCTCGTTCTGCTTTGTGGTCTCTGAGGGAGATTGGAGACGTCCAAAGGCAGCGAATAAAGTGTCAGGAGATTCGTCTGCCTTCTCCTTATCTGCTGAAGCCTCCTCTTTTTCCTTCTCTTTTTGTTTATTCGTCTCTTCCGCATCGTCGTCGTCTGCCCAACAGTCACCCCCCTCGTTTTCTTCCTCACCCCCTTGCTTCTTTGAATCTTCTCCGTCATCCTCCATATCCCCCCCTTCGTTTCCAAAAATCCCCCAGTGCCCTCCTTCGTCGTCCTTGCTGTCTTCTTGTTCCTTTTCTTCCTCGTTCTGCTTGCCGTCTTCCAACGCTGTTGCTTCTGGTTTGTCTTTTTTCTCATCTGTCTCTTGTGCCTCTTCTCCGAAGATGCCCCAACCCCCTGACTCCTTCTCTTTAGTCTCTTCTTCTTCTTTTTTCCTCTCTGTTTCCTCTTTTTCCTTCTTTTCCTCTGTCTCTGCTCCAAAAATACCCCAGGCTTCCGATTCTTTCTCCTTGCTGTCTTCCCACGGTGCTTCCTCCCCTTCCTTCTTTTCCTCCGTCTCTTGTCCGAAAATGTCCCATCCTCCGTCCTTCTGATCGTCCTCTTGGTTGTTGTCATCCATCTCCCCCCCAACCCCCTCCTCCTCCCTCTCACCACCCAGGTCGGACACCTCCTTCAGTCGTCTCATCATCTGCACACACACACACACACACACACACACACACATGTGTATGTACATGCATATTAAAGAAAGAAACACACAAACAAACGCAGAAGCAAACAATCGGAAGAAAGAAAGACTGACAGAAAGACTGAAGAAAGCAGGAGGGAAGGACTATCCATTGGATATCACAATACGTTCCTTTCCTTCCTTTCCATCCCTGCCCTCCTTCCTCCCTTCCTTGACCCATTCACGTATCCATCCGCCGTCCATGCACTCATTTATCCATTCAATCAGCCATTCATCTCACCGACCTGATTCTTCAACGCAGGAATAAATTCAAAGGAAAACTTCGAGTCTGCATGCACAACCAGATGAGCAACAGAAGAAGAAGAAACAATCCAATCTAGAGCAGCAGACAGAGCTTTCCTCGAAGAGAGGAAGGCTACCCCCCAAAGACATGAAGCACGCTGCACCAATTCTTCTCTTGATCATGCTCTTACTTTCATACAGAATTACTTTCGTACGAATTCTGTATGAAAGTAAACGCTGCACCGATTCTTCTTTCGGTCATGCTCGTGACAAAGGCGATTCGAGACACGAAAAGCTTTTGACTTCACAGACAAAAAGGAAAACAAAAGTGCGAAGTGCTCAAGGCATTAACAAAGGCAATCACCTAAGGAGTCCCTTTTTCTCGCCACCACGCTCAGTTGAGAGAAAACGAAAACCAAATGACAGTCGATGGCAAAAATCTGAGAGGACAGAGGGTCGGTCAGCAGAACTGCAGGTGAACTGCTTTGAAACAGTTTCATGCACATATGGCTTGTGTGTGCATCTTTCCTGTATCCATTGAAAGCTCTTTTTATCCATTCTGCAACTGACTTCTTTGTAGAGCTTCTGCCGCCTCTTTGCCCTTAATGCGCTCCAGAGAGAGCACCACAGTGTTTATCAAAGCCGCGGACAGAGGGGTGTGGAGATTTGCTCGTTCTCTGTCGTGCTCTCCCAGTTGTCCTTTCTCTTCTTCTTCTAGATCGTTAACAGTACTGTGATTCAAAAGAGGGACGAGTGAGGCCAATACCTCATCGAGGCCTTTCCCTCTCGTCTCACTGAGTGTCCTCTCTGTTGTTCTACACTTCTCTTCTTCCTCCTCTTGCACCGTCAGTGTCTTTATGATTCTTTCAACTCGGCTCTCTCCCCTTCTCTCGACAGCAGCAGCCCCGAGATTCGGGCTCTTCTCAAAGTCAGAGACAGAAAAGGAAAGAGAGGGCTCGGCGTTGACGGGCGCTTCCACGACATCATCGTCCACTTCTCTCTCGTGTCCGTGGCCGTATCGTTTTTCTTCTTCTTCAGTCGTCTTTTCTTCTTCCTCTTGAAAGGCCGCGGCCCAAAAACGTTCCTCTTCCTCCTCTCCTTCCAAGTTCTCAAGACATGACGTGCTTGTCTTATTGGTTTCTCCCTGTGCGTCTTTCTTGATCCCCCGCCTCATTTTCTCCTGCACTGCTTTCTTATTCCTGTCACGACCTGCTTTGTTGTCACGTTCTTGCCCGCAAGTCGTTTCCCCCCCCTCTTCCTCTTCCTCTCCCCTCGATGAGTCTTCTGTCTCGTCTGAGCCTTCTCCTTCTGTCTCTGTTTCCTCCAAAGAGCTCATACCCACCTCTTCCTCCTCCTCTGACCCCCTGCGTTTGCCTCCGTGCCCCCCCTCCGTTTTCTCATGTCCGTCCACAGACATCTGCCCGTATTGACTCGGAGGACTGAAGAAACCAAAGAGGGAAGGGAACTGAAGAGCAATCAGGGGGGCAGACACCGACAGGGAGGGGGGCGTCCTTGCCTTCTCCTCCTTCTCCTTCTCGGGCAAGGCTGGAAAGCACACCGGCTCACGTGAGCTGCTGCTGCTGCTGCTGCTCTTTTCCCCCCCCTCTCTGGCCTCTTCTGATGAAGGGAGGCGCAAGGGCAGGGGCAGGGGGTGGGCTCTAAGCGATTGGGAGACGAATCCAATCAGATGATCACACAGATTTCCTCCCTGGAATCTGACAGAAGGGATGTGTGAAGCCCGCCTCTCTCTTCTGTTCTCTCGCTCTTCCTCTGATTTGTGCTTTGCTTCCTGAGTCTCCTGCTGTCCTTCAACTTCTTCTTGTTCCTTCCCACTTGAAGCAGAAGAGAGGGACCTCTCACAGAGACTCTCCGTCTGTTCCCCGGGCAACATTGCTGCAGGCGATTCCTGCAGACAGACAGGAAGGGGGGCTTCATTACGACGCACACATTCAGACCAACAACGACATGCAGTCACTGCACGCACTCCGACTTTGCACAACAATCTGTTCTCCCTCCATACTTCTGGAAGGAAAGTAAACCGAGGAATCTAGACAGAAGGAAAGGAGCAAAAAGGAACCGTAGAGGGAAAAGACGAGGATAAAACAAAACAAAAAGGATCTGAGAGGCAATTAAAGCTGCATTCCGAACAGCGCCATTACCGCAGCATAGAAACGCATGGAAGGAACAGCGTCTTTATTCACTCACTCACTCACTCACTCACTCACTCACACGCTCACTCACTCACACGCTCACTCACACGCTTGCTCCTTCATTCAATGCCTACCGAGAGTCGTGTTGTC
This sequence comes from Chromera velia, assembly GCA_018398765.1. NCBI lineage: Eukaryota > Chromeraceae > Chromera > Chromera velia. The sequence goes on along the minus strand of JAHBMJ010002519.1, from coordinate 2,506 downwards.
CCCGTTTTTAGGTCTCCAAGTTCAGTCGCCCTCTCTTGGTCTACCACCTGTGCCTGTACTTCCATTTCTGTTCTTGCCGTCTCTCTTTCAGTTCCACCCGACACCCATACAGGGCCAGACACAGAGACAGAGCCGCTCCGATCTCCTCGCGGAGGAGACAGAGAGGCCGAGAAGGTCTCCAACAGACCCGCAGTCACAGTCTCCACAACATCTGTCACTGAAGAGGCCACTCCAGTGGCAGTGGAGGGCTCAGGCGACCTCTGTCCAGAGGTGCTGATGCGAATGAGACAGTCAACAAAGCTCGAGAAGGAGGTTTCCTTGTCTCCGGTCTCCTCTGCCTCTCCTTCCTTGTCCTCCTCATTTCCGCTGTCCGTCTCCTCTCTCCTTTCCCCCTTCCCCTCCATCTGTCCATCTGCCTGATTGAGGGTGTCCTTTGCATCCTCGTGGGCATTGCCAGCGGGATCTGCTGGGGGGAGTAGGGACTCGGCAACCTTCAAAAAGACTGCGGGCCCATTCTTGTTGATGGACCCCGGCAGGGGCCCTTGTTTTGTGGAGGGCCCCGGCACGCTGTTCGAGGAGGGAGCAGCACTCTCTCCCAGGGGAGGCAGAACTCTGCCCTGGGGAGGGCGCAGGAGAATGGAAGCGGAGGAAGAAGGGGACTGGTTGATTGTCGAGTCGAAAGTGTTTTTGGCTTTGCTTTGCGGTGTCTTCCTTTTGACCTCTGTGCTATCTTCATTTGTGTTTTTCTTTTTCTTCTTCTTCTTTTTTGACTGTTGTGATACATCTGTGGAGCTTGTTGGTGCATGTGCCTGCTTCGGTCCTTGTCTGTTTTTTTCAGCTATATCGTGTCTCTTCTGTCCGACGTGTGCGATGTGAAGCGGGCGTGTTGCTTGAGTGCACGGCAAGACAGGAATCAGAGAGGACGCCCTATGTCCCTCCGCGTCCCCCCCTCTGAGCCATTCAAACTCCTCGGAGGCCGTCCTGCTGACTTTTTGGTTCTTCAACGCAGCGCTACAACGGGAAAAGAGACGGGTGAGCCAGTGGGAAGAGGGGGAGGCCAAAAAAGGACGCAGGGAGGAGAGATCTTTGAGGAGACTTCGAATTGATTCGAAATTCGTCTTATCTTTTTGTGTCTGCGGGTCTTTCTCTTTCTCTTTCTCTTCTGCCTCCTTCCCCTGAGCCCTCAATGCCCTCTCTGCGGCTAGTGTCGGAAACACAAGCGCGGCAGAGAGGGCCACCGCCTCTCCCAACCAACTCGGTCCCGCGTCTCTGTAACACCCACCCATCCATTTCCTGCCCCTCTCCCCCTTCCCCTGTGTATCAACCTCATCTGCCTCTCCGCTTTGCTTCGTTTCTCCACAAGACGGGGGCAGGAGGAGCAGGCGAAGGTCCACGGCTGCAAGGACCAGCAGGTGAAGGCAGCGGCGGGGCGGTACCGTGGCCTCTTCTTCTTCTCCTCCTTCCCCCCCACACCCGACACGACAAAAGCCGAGAAGCACCACGGCAGCGTTTAGCCGTGCCTTGACCCGACTGAGGGTCACGATGGGGTGTGTCGCTAACTCGGGTGGCAAGGCTAGGGAGGCTTCCACTGTGCGTGAGAGGACTTGCAGTGCCTCGTGGGCTCTGTGTCGTGAGAGAAGAGAACGCACACACGCGTCCTGGAGGGTCATCATCCTTCCAAAAAGACCCAAAAGGCGCCGCCTCGCTGCACCCTTCTCAAGAAGCTCAAGACGCTCCTCCTTCTCCCTTGCGAACCACCCACTGCCCTCCCTCTCCCCATGATGCCCTCCACCCTCGGTGTCCCTCTCTCTACCCAACACAGACTCCGAAAACGACTTCTGAAGGCCAAGGACACCCGCAGGCTTCCAATGAGAGGAAGGCAGCTGACAGCTTTGGCGGCCACTGGAGGAGGCTGCAGGCAGGGGGGTGCCCTCATGTATGGGGGGAAGTTTCGATCTGGAGCCGCTCAGCCGGACAGATGAGCGCTGGAGTTTGGGTAGGCGCTTTTGCGCCAGACCTGCGTGACTGTCTAGGTACGGGTTTCCAAGCATTCCATACACCCACCCGCGTACAGCAATCGAATGAAAAAGTCACCCGCGGTTCAGAAAAAACGCGTTTGCGAGGTAGCCCTGCATCCAAGCAGGCAATGGACTCGAAGCATCTCCCTCTTCCATGCAGATCAACTACGGCAGATTCTGTGCGGCCCTCGACGTTTCAAGATACATGAGTGGGATGCACATGCAGACGTACCTTGTCTGCTTTCTTGATTCTAGGTCGAGTCTCGATCACTTTGAATTGTGACTCGATCGATCCTATGCATGATCGAAGTAATCGAGATCGAAGGATGAAGTCGTTGCAGGCATGCATGAGGTGTCGATCGACGCGGACGGGTAGATCGACGAATGTGTATCGGTTCCATGCGCATACCCTGGACATTAATTTGTGTGCATTTTTATAAAAAATAAATTATAGATGCATTCAACTTTAAAGAAATCTAGTCCTGAAG
>JAHBMJ010002518.1:3896-18540 GCA_018398765.1 Chromera velia | reverse complement strand
TGCTGTGCGAGCCAGCTCGTTCAGACTACTTTCGAGTTCCGATTGCAATTTGTGTAGAGGCATTGGAGCATCTACTAGAAACTTTGCCCCCCGTGTGAGGAGCTCTTTCTCTGTAGAGGACAGCTCGCTGGGTTCGATACCAATCGCATGCCAACACGACGGCAGAAGGTTTGCCTCTGCAGTTGGAACAGGGAGTCTCAGCCAGGTCTCGTTCATGAAGCTCTTCACAATCTTTTCTTTCTCCTTTTCCGTTTCCGCTCTCATAAGTCTCATGACACATTCATGCCGAAGATCAGCGTGGTTGATCCCTTTCCAGTCTATGGAAGAGATTCGTGAATGTGGATGGGAGGAAGACGACAAACGAGCAGGAGGGGAGGAAGAAGAGGAAGAGGAGAGAGCCTGACGAGAGGAGGCGAGGGCTGCAACAGCATCATTCGAAACATTCTCTTCTGGATGGAGGGCATTCACATAGAAAGACCGTGCACAGAAACTCATGGAGGATGAATTTGGCAGCAGAGCAGAGAGCATTGGATACAAGATGGACAGTTTCTGAGAGTAGAGGGGAGAGGGGAAATATGGGCGGAAGAGTGGGTAAAAAGGTCGTACGTGAATCCTGTCATGGGTCTCTCTTTCGGTCCTTGGAGACGAAGGGAGTTCAACCCCTTCCTCCCCTACCTCCTCTGAGTAACCCTCGAACGGACCCTCGAAAGGAACCACGAAAGGCTCCCCGACTACCTCCTCTCCCTCTAGGCCCACCTCGTCCCCCCCATCCACCTCTGCTTTGTTGGTTCTGTTGGTGGAGCCTTGCAGGCGGAGGACCGTTCTGATGGAAGTACTGCTGGTACGAACCCGACTGACCACCCTGTTGTGTGTACGAGGGGTGATACCTTTGGGCCTCCGGACCCTCGGGGTGATACCCTGGGATCTCAGGACCTTGGAGGCGATACCCTTGGACCTCAGGACCCGGGGGGCGATACCCTTGGACCTCAGGACCCTGGGGGCGATACCCTTGGACCTCAGGACCCTGGGGGCGATACCCCTGGACCTCAGGACCCTGAGGGCGATACCTTTGGACCTCAAGACCCTGGGGGCGATACCCATGGGCCTCAGGACCTTGGGGGTGATACCCTTGGACCTCTAGACCCTGAGGGCGATACCCTTGGGCCTCGGGACCTTGAGAGTGCGGGTTTTGGCCTTGACCAGCGTGGGTCTGCTGCACTGGAGCCTTAGAAGAGTGCTGCATATGGCTGAAATTTCCGTCTCCCCTGCCCGCTTCCCCGTCTGAGTGGAATCTTTTCTGCTGCTGCTCTGTTCTGCTTTCCGTCTGCTTCCCTTCTGCATTACCGTTTCTCTCCTGCAGAGCCGCTGAGGAGTCGGTGGGAGCATTTCTTTTCTGCCCGCCCTTGTGGTTCTCTGTCTGGCTTTGTTCTTTCTTCTGTCTGTCCCCTTTCTTCTTTTTCCGAGTGCTTCCCCCTCTTTTCTCTGCGTCACCTGGGGGGGCTGATTCTTTGTGTTGACTTTTCTCTTTGGGGAGGGGGTGGGGGGCAGAGGTCAAAGGGAGGGTTCCGTCACCCTTTCCTTTCAGACGCGAGTCAACTTCCTGCTTCACGGTGTGGGAGACCGTGTACTTGAGCGCTTGCATGAGGGACATGAGCCCTCCAGGCATGCGCTTCTCAATCTCTTTCTCGAGAAAGTTGAGTTCGTTTCCATACCTCTCTGCCTCCGTCTGAGCGTCGCGTACCTCCATCGCCTTCTGTCTTACCCTCTCGCTCTGCGCTCTGAATTGGCGGAGAAGGATTGCGGGTACGACTGCATCGATATGGGCGGCTTCGAAACCGGGCAGATCCTGAAACGCGCGAGCGTTCTTGTCTGCTACTTCGAGGATCTCGAGCGCATCTCTGCAGAAGGCCACGACCTCTCCAGATCTCGCCTCAATGCGAGCCTGCAGATAAACCGACAGAGGAACGCCAGTTATAATCAGTGGCTGCACGTCCCTTCTTACTTGTGGAGTGTCACTCAGGAACTCACTCCGCAAGTGAAGAGGGAAAGGAAGGAAAGGCAGAAAACAGGTTCTGTCAGTGCCTTCGTGCGCGCTCCTTTCATTTCCTTTCATTTTCTTTCTTCCATGCCTTGCTCAATCGGCTTCCAACAGGCATTAGTCCTGTGAGGGCCGTCTGAGAGAGCAGGGAGATAAGAGGGGATGAGAAGGCGAAGAGAGAAGTAGTCATCCTACGTTTCTATTCCGTTTTATTTTTCTTTTACTCTTTTTTGCTTTCTTTTCGTCTTTAACTTCAATTCTTTGAAATTCTTTACATTCTTTTTCTTTTTGTTTCTTTGTGGAGTGAGACTGTTGTTTTCTATCCCTTTTTCTGACAGCCGAGCGTTTCTCAGGAATTTGCACGTCTTATCAGTTAATAAGGAGGGTGAAAACTCTAGTTTCCGTTTTCTTTGCTTTCTTCCTTCTGAGAGGGGAGCATCGCCCTGGATCTCACCCCGTATCTCTACAGACGAGAGAAAGAAGAGAGAAAGAAAGAGAGGAAATTGTCAGTTTCCCTTGCTGAGTATGTTTTCTCATTTCCTTTTCTTCAATCTGAGAAGGGAGTGTCACTCAGGATCTCACTCCCTTTCTCGAGAAGTGAGAGAAGGAAAGAAAGAGATGTGTCAATGTGTCTTGCCAAGTTCACTTTCTCTGCTCATTTTCTTCTGAGAGCGGAGTGTCACTCAGGATCTCACTCCGTATCTCGAGAAGAGAAGTCTCTCAAAGAAAGATCACTGAATGGCTTTATGACGTTCAGCCTTTTCCTTTCCCTATGTGTCGTCATCGTCGTTTCTTCTTATGTGTCATCATCAATTATCGGCCGTTGCCTCTCGTTCTATCGTTTCTCTCTTTTGTTTCTTCTTATGTGTCGTCGTCATTTACCGTCCGTTGCCTTTCGTTCTATCGTTTCTCTCTTTTTCCTGAATCTTTCTCTCTCGTTTCTTCTTTTTCTGAACCTCTCATTCTCGTTTCTTCTTTCTCTGACCCTTTTTCTCTCTGTGTCGGCAACTTGAGTGTCACTCAGCATTCACTCTGTCAGCGAGACAACACGGAGAGGAGAGGGCAGATGGAGAGCAAAAAACGAGAGGTGGATACTGCGTGACAGACCTTGTTGACTTCCTTCTGCACTTGGCTGAATTTCTCCTGTATGGCCGTTTGGATCAAGTCGAGGGAGGACTTGGGCATGTATTTCATGGAGCCGGTGCTTTTCATGATGGCTTCCTGAGCCTTGCGAAGGCTGGGATGCCAGAATCTGGGGTCAAGGGGCAGCCCTTCCAGGTTCATCAACCAGATATCATCACTGTCGTAGGCTGAATTCAGACCTGTGGGGTTTGCTGTGGGTGGCTGGGCTGCGGGTGGCTGGGCTTCGGGTGGCTGGGCTGCGGGTGGCTGGGCTTCGGGTGGCTGGGCTCCGGGTTGCATTACCTTCTTTCCTTTTGTGCGGGCCAGCGCCTTACAGGCTGCACCGATCAACCCCCAGAATTTCGTTCCAGAGACCCAATCGTGCGGCTTGATTTTTCTGTCCTCCAATTCCTGTATCACAATGTCATACATCTCCCTCAATTCCTTCTCACTTAGATCTGGTCCGCCGGGTCTCTTCACAAGTAAGCTCCGGGAACCGTTCGAACGTGTGCCACACAGTCTCCTTCTGGATTTCCACGGGAAGCTGTTCGTGTTCCCCTTGGACGGCCTTCACAAATTTCAAAGCCCACTCCCTGAGGCGATCTTGATAATCGCCAATATCCTCGCCGTCCTGGCGCACAGGACGAGCGTGCTGTGGGTCTTTTCTGATGGAAAGGACTCTCTTGTGGAGAGCTGTGTCAGATCGAAGCGAACGTACAGAGAGAGATAGACCCTGCAACTTTTTTCAGACCGTCATAACTTGCATAGTCTTCCACCCACAACAGCAAAAGCTGCAAATACTTTTGGGAATTGCCATCACACTGATGGAGTTGTGGTGGTTCATCAGCAGTAAACCGAAGGCTGTTGGAAGCTGAACCGGAACCGGACATTTGAGGAGACGGGATTTGACGGGACGAAACGTGGGAGTGAGAAGTCAGAGAAGAAATTCTGAAAATGCGAGGCTGTTAACCGTAGTCAATTTTGAGGTGATAGTGTGATGAACACGCACAATGGCTTTCCCTTTGAGCTCTTTAAATAAGGGTCTGTCAAGAGAGGCCTCCTAGAAACCTTCCAAAGAAGTCCGAGAATTTGGTTAGCTGCACATAGCTGCACAGGCAAATCTTCGATCATGGTTGAATTGATTGGCATGCCTGACATTGAAGTTGCGTGCGTCAGCTGTCCGTGTCCGCACGCGGGCGGCGCAGCCCAGCGGTACCGGCAAGGAAGCGCAAGCACCGGGCGGGCCGAGGCGCCACCCTGGCTTTCTGTGTATCAACTCTGATCCGGTGTTCACCTAGGTGTTCACCCAGGTAGCGGTACTAAGCGGTACTTGAAAATAACGTGGAAGTAAGGAGAAGTAAGTATGCAAATTTACCCGTGAATTAAACTTTTGTGCAAATTTCATAGGATTTTAAACACTTCTCTCACGATTCCGTACATAAACAATCTTAGATTTACACATAAGCTGCCCTCCGAGGGCAGTGAGTAGCAGTGAACACACAAATCACAGTCATCTAAGACTTATTTTCGCGTACAAATATGTGCCTAGACATACACAAACAAACTTATTCAATGGACTCCAATTTTCTATGATGACAGTAGTATAGTTTACCTGTATACCCTTCTATTGCTTCAATTTAACTTTCAAAAAGACTAACTGATTCTGTTTTAGGTTTTTTTTTCTTTTTATATAGTTTTCAAATGTTTCAATATTTTTTAATGCAGTATTTATACAGCGTTCTCACCTAGGTAACCACTACAAAAAAAAGAGAAAAAAAAAAGTTTTTACCCCATTTATTTTCTTTTTTGGGGGGTTTATCAACGTGCTCAGACTGACAAAAAAAACGAAAGTCAACATTTATCTAACTTAGGACTGGACGATACAGAGATCAAAGACCGTTCTTATAGTAAAACTTGCATCAAGGTCAGTCTTTCAGTCAGTAATAGAGTCAATCACCCGCTAGGTCAGACGTTAAGTTTCCTGAAGAAACCTTGCCGACCCATAAATTCTAAAAGTTTCCCATAGGGCTCCGCCCTTCTTCCCTTCCCTAAGTTGCTCCCCCACCTGCCCCTCGCCTAGCCCCCCGCCCAGATTTGTATCTAAGATGCCGTCATGCCCCTGACCCTCCCCAGCCCCTCCCCCCGCGCCTCCTACTCCCAAAGACATAAAGGGCCAGGAAAGAAAAGAATGTGTCTCTCTCTTTATCTTCTGTTGTTTCTCTTCCTTTGTCTGTCAGTGATTCCTTGCCGACTCTTCGCTGTGCTATCATTAATCATTTTTCTTGCAGCTCGATTTTTGTTTCTTTCCTCCTTCTTCATATCTTGGAGGGGGGGATCTAGGGGGGGGATGAGGGGTATGAAAAAACAAAGAAGCTAGTGGGGAAGACAACAGAGAATAGTAAGAAAAATGTATCTCCATGGGCATCTTTTCTTCTAGATATTCTTTTTCTTTGTGTATCTCCGTGGGGGTTTTCCCTCCTAAGTTAAACTCATTCCTCGTCGTCTCTTTCTTTCCAGCCTCTTACTTATCTTTCTCTTGCGTTCTCTTTCTTTGGGGGGGGGATTTAGCTGAGAAGGTGCGTTTTGCCTCTTTGTTGGGGGGNAGTGGCTGCGGCTCTGCAGGAGGGAACTTCTCCATCTTTGAACACCATTTTCTGACCATTCTCTGACTCGATCTACAAACACTGAATAAATGAGAGCGCGTATATAAACAGTGGAGTAATAGGGGAAGAATTAGTGAGACAAAATTGGTGATACATAGGATGAATGATGTAGGGGTCAGGGTGGGTGAGAAGCAGTCAAAACCTAGAGTCAGAACACCAATGTATAGGATGTATATATATGTATCGACGATCTAGTCGACGATGCATTGAAGCGATCGAATGATGTCATAAAATCACTGATGAGGGAAAAGAATAGTATCTTTTGAAGAGGGTAAAGTTCTTGAAGAGCTCTAAGAGACTAGATCTGGGGGACACGGCGTTCCAAAGAAGCTGAAACTGACTGGACAGTGTTATCCAGACCAAATTGAACACTCCAGGAATAGCAGTGTCGAAATCTCCAGAAAAAACATTCTGCTGAAGTGAAGGCTGTGAAACAATTGTAAACTGCAGACGGCTCAAGAAGAAGAGATAAAGCTTCTGAGATACAGCTATTAGTGGGTAGAAAAACACAGACACTTGTAGACAGGACTTTCAAACGGTTCTGAATTGGAAAATTCAATGGAAATCTGAAGTTTGATCGCATGCCGACCTCTTTTTTGACCTTATGAAACCCGAGGTCGCTCAAACGCTTTTTTACCTTTTTAAATGTGAAGGCAGGCTCAAGTAAAGGTATGTAGCAAGAAGATGGCTTGGTGCGCTAAGCAGCTTACAGTAGGTTGCCAGATTGAAGCTGGTGTTTGAGGCAAAAAGGCCGTAAGGTCAAACAAACCGCTGCAGGCGTTTAACTGAATTTAAGCAAAGTTGCCGGCTGGGGACGTACGCAACCGGCCGGTTAATTTGCATACATGCATGCATGCGTGCCGGCGCGCAGCGCGCGGCGCGCGGGAGGGACTCGATCGAGTGCATATTCACAGACCGCTGGCCACGGCGTGCGACATCATCATGCACATGCAAGCACATGCAGAGCTTTCCAAAAAAAGAAAAAAAACAAAAAATGAGATTTTAACATTTTTTTTTAATTCTTTTTTTTTGTAGTGGTCGCCTAGGTTCTCACTATCTTCATGCGACGGTGCAAATCGAGGCCCGGCAGTGGACCGCGTGACAACCCGGAATATAAATCCTATCCTATCCTATCATGAATCTGCTCTATTTATGCAATCCAAATTTCTGTTCATAATTTCAGACTTACCTAGCAGACTTACATTATTTCGCTTTTACACAAAAACGTCATGCATAACGCCATGCACGCGGGCATGGCCACACAATTTTTAAGCGCATTGACAATCAAACTGCATTCACTTCTCTGACTCAATCTGACTCAAAAACGTGGCCTGAAGCTGCATTCTGTATTCATGCGAATGAACTGCTGCGGATCGACTTTCAGTCATTTTTTCTCCTTTTGGTTTTACTCGGTCAAGAAAGCTATCGATAGAAGGAAGCAGACTTTCACAGCTCATACATGCATGCATGCAGAATCAAACGATTCCGCCAGAGTCCGAGTCAGGACGGAGCTACAAGAGACATTCAACCACACTGAGATCGATGCATACGCGGGATTTCGGCTCCAGCCGACCCCTTTTCAAACAGAACCACGAATATGCCAGGCCCAGGTATCGAGAAAAGAAGTTGATGCAGCGGAGAAGAGCGAGAGATAGAGAGAGAGACAGACGGACAGACAGACCACATGTTTCTTCTTCTCCCTTCTTTTCTTCATGTACACGACAGACTCAGACAGACCATATCGTCTTTTCTTACAGACTCAGACAGACAGACAGACAGCGGGAGGGAGGGAGGGAGGGAGGGAGGGAGAGAGAGAGAGAGAGAGAGAGAGAGAGACAGAGACAGAGACACAGAGAGGTCGAAACAAGAATACTCACGCTTCGACCTAGGCGCCAGACATAAGGAAACAAGGAGGGGAAAGAAGGAAGAAAGAGAGGAAAGAAAGAAGAGAAAGAAACGCGGCCTCGCTTACCCTTCTTCCACTTTGCATTATACAGCCAAATGTTTATAGTCGAGTCTATGGGCATTCACAGCCAGAAGGAAAGAGAGCAACACCCCCCTTGTGTTCTTCTCTTCCTGTCTTGTTCTCCTTTGTCCCCCCCACTTTTGTTCAGCTCTTTTCCTGTTGCAAAACAAGTCTGCAGGAAAGTTCATGGTTGCACCCTGTCAACACACAGACAGGGAGGTAATTAGATGTTCATTTTTCAAGCGAGACATCCACAGACCGAAGCAGATACCGACAGATCAAATCTCCCTCCGATGAATCACGGAGTCAACCAATGACTCAAAAAAGAGTCGCGAAGAAGCCAGCACAGTGCTTTCGACATTGAAGGAACCACTCAAAAGGCAGCAACATTCAGTTTTCTGAGCACAAAGAGACCAACACCGGAAGAAAGACGGTATCTTGGACGTGACAAAGACAGCTTAGCAGTCAGGCCGGCACATTCCACGGGGAAAGACACTCTCTTTTTTTCTTCTCCACACGACTTACTTGCACTGACATTCCTTTCGCTTCGCATTTGTTTTCCCCCCTCAGTCCATTCATCATCATCCTGTATGAGGATCCATTGTTTCCTTCCCTCTGTATGCCTCGTTCTTTCCGCAAGATAGGCGGAAAAGAAAAAGTTTCTTCGAATATTGCTGACCTCATTTTTTTCATTTTTTCCGTTGGCCCTTTTCCTCTCTTGCTTTCCATCCATTCATCGATTCATTCATGAGGGGCGCCGCCTTCCTTTTCGACGCAAAACGGCCAACTCTAAAAAACGTTCAGGAAAAAAAAAAACCTGATACAACTGATGACTTACTTCACCGACTGACCAATCGACAGATCTGCCTCTTTCTTTCTTTCCAGCATGGAATGAAGGGGACAACCTAGAGAGAGAGAGAGAGAGAGAGAGAGAGAGAGAGAGAAAGAGAGACGAGGACGGAGGCAAAGAAGGATAGATACATTGGAAGACAAACAGAGACTGACAAGCACTGAAAGAAATCGTGTTTCAAAAGAGGGGAAATCATGGGACGAAAAAGAACGAACGAACGAACGAACAAGTTTTGGACCACACACGAAAGGTCAAGTGGGGAGGGGGAAAGGATTCAGGAAGAAGCGCAAGGGAATGCACAAGAAAGGGTCCTCCGTCCGTTGCGGAGGGACGGGAGATCCTTTATTCTTCCACTCTTTTCCACCCACCCACTCACATACACACACACCCACACACACACACACATGCACGCACAACCTACACATGCACACACGCACGCACGCACGCGGAGGGGGGGGGGGTTCCCTCAGGACCCCTTCTCCAGTCTCTCTTTCTCTCTCTTCCTCTTCAAGCCGCCCTCCCTCCCCCCGGCTCTCCTTCCCTTCCCTTCCCTTCCGTTCACCTCCCAGGCAGATCTTGGCCCTCTCTTGGGTCCCTCTCAGTACCTTCACACGCACTCTGTGCCTTTGCCGAATCAAACCCACAGTCACTCTCACAGTTTTCCTTCTGTTTTTTCGGAGATGAGGGGGAAGATGCAGTGCAGAGTTTTACCGCAAACAGAAGGGTGACAGAGACGACCACAAGGATACCGCCCAAAAGACTACCAAGTCCGACTGCCGTCTTCATCACAGCCACCTGAAGGAAAAATTGGCACGCAAACAGAAAAAGAGGAAAGACACACCAGCACAGCAATGAGAAAAGACAGGAGAGAGGCTGTTTCGCTTTGGAAGGAGGAGAAGGCAGCAGGAAGAGAAAAGAAAAGAAGCGAAAACAGTACAAATTGAAAGCTTCCGCCGGTCGGCATTTCTGCTTGCCTGGCTGACCGAGTTTCTGCCTTTCTCTCTGGTCTCAAATTGGATGAGGCAGGGGAGAGCAAGGCTTCTTGAGCAAAGAGAGAGAAAGGGCCAGAGCTAGGCATTGAGGAAAGCATGGAGTCACCGAAATTGAGGAAACATGAAGAAACGGACTCCTTTCGATCGGCAAAGCAAAGAGGCAGAATCACAAAGAGGTAAATTGGGTACAAAATGGTTAGAGGTAGACCCACAAAAAGGAAAGAGAAGAAACTTTCCAGACTGGGCATGCACAGCAAACAACACTTTCAACAAACCAACGAAAGAACAGTGACTTTCATCAGGATTTATTTTCCTTTTTTTTTCTGATCGACCGACCGACCTGCAGGAGGAATGCCACAAAGACTTCCAGACAGAGGGCGAACACCGCGGGCCCCGCCTTTTCGAATTGGAACCCGAGGGCCATCAGAGACTGGGCAGAGAAGCCGCAAAATCCGACCAAAACCGTACCCCCCCACCCTTTCACGATGTCTATATTCTTCAAGTCCTCGATTGTCGGTCGGTGCTTCTCCCACACGAGGAGAATAACCAAAGCAATCAAGAAGGACACAACGGAGGTAGAAAGGACGTTCGCAGCAAAAGACACTCTTCGAATTTTTCGCAAAATCGTTAAACCGACAGCAGAGCTCACAGCTCCCGCAACTCCAATGGCCACAGCCACAGGACGGGGCACCAGAGGGACATCGTGGGAGTCTAAGGGAGCAGGGGGGAATCCTAGGAAGTCAAAAACGGGGGCAAGGAAGGGAGGATTTGCAATGAACATAATCCCAGTGATGGACAGCACCCCCGCGACCCAATTCATCCAATGCCAAGATTCCTTCAACCAAACCCTTGCGAGGGCTGCAGTGATCAGCGGACCACTGAAATGAATCGCGGAGGCGTCTCCCATGGGCAGCTGGGTGAGCGTGAAGAGCATACAGTTGATGGCAATACCCGAGAGGAGCCCCCTCATGAAAAGAAGAAAGCGATCTTCTTTCGGCCCAAAAAACCCACCCTCCTGTTCCTCTACTTCCCCCTTCTCGTCACTTGAGTGATTTGATTTTTTCCCCCTGCTCAGACACTTGAGTACTTTCCTACTTGCGTAGAAGCTGGAGATGCAAAGCAGGCCTTGCACGAGAGAACGCGCACAGATGAGCAGCTGCAATCGATTGCCGACATGAGGCATCGTGATCTCCACCGAGAGGGAGAGAAGAGCAAACGCAACTGCACCTGCAGAAGCCAGAAAAAGCCCCAAAACAGAACGAAACAACATCCTCCCTCTCCCTGCCTTCACAATGTCCGTGCCCACACCCCCAATTTCCTCCGCGGTGTCCTCTCGTTCTGCATCACACTCTGTCTTCCCTGCCGTCGCTCCCGCTGGCGTTTCGGGGAGGAAGCCAATCTCGACACTGCTGCTGCAGCTGCTGCTCTCAACCTGCCCAAGTTCCAGATCGAGGCACTCACCCTTGCCGTCTCTGGACCTCTCTGTGCCCCTTGAATGAACGCACGTGTCGACTGACGCAGCCCGCGAGGGCAGGTAGACAGAAGCAGCAGACACAGACGCCTTGTCGTCTCTCTCGTGATGGATTTCTCCCTCACCTCCTTCCTTCCCAGTCTCAAGCTGGTCCTTCTCCCCCCCAGTGACACCTGCAGAGAGATCCCGAGTACGTGGGCAGGCAGGAGGGGAGAAGAGAAGACAAAGGAATCCTACTGGCGGCTGGCTGTTGGCCCTTTTTCTGAAGACGTTAAGGGAGACAGGGCGAATGCAGTCAGACTGAGACAGAACTGGACCGAAGAGCCGAAACGCGCCCTGAGGGAGGAATTTGAAAGTTTCCATGAAAAAATATGCATGCGAAAGCCGCGTTGAAATGACAGCAGGAAGGAAGAAGGAAGGCGAGCGGGAAAGCATTCTCTTTGCCAGAAACTCACGGGAAAGAATGTGGACAAAATGGCTGCGCTACTTCTTGTATGCCGTCTCCGTCTCTCTGTATGAAGCAAAGCAAGACCACACAGACCTGGGTGGGACCAGACCGCTCCCCCGGAGTTAGAAGTCATTGTCTCACGCTCTGCAATCTGGAGGCCGAATCGTCCACTCGTGCCCAGAGATTCAACGTACAGGTACCAAAAAAAGCACGGCGGCTACCTTCCTTCACACTGACTTTGCCAGTTCTTGTCCACACAAAAACGTCTGGAGAAATCCTCGAAGTCTACCGAAACCTTCAATGACCCCTCATGGACGTGGGATTGGGTTTAAGGATGCAAATAAGCAGCGGATCCCTGAATGATCACGTTTCTGAGGTCAATCTCTGATTCTAGAAGCTTGGCCTCCATAGTCGCACGCAGCTTTGGGATGCTTTGGGTGTCCGCGCGCGCGTTTGAGCCGATAGGCGCGACGCCCGGCGAGAGGGACCGCTATACGGAGTAGGATCGACGCGCCGTTTTGTAGGCGCTCGAGCACGCAGGCGAGCCCGAACCGACGAGGCCCGCTATGAGGACTGACGAGTCCGTTAGCAGGGTCTAAGTCGATACGGATCGCAACCCCCTAAACCCGCAACGTAGTGGCGGGCCACCCTACAGATCGAAGTTTGTGTCCCGTCCAGTCTAGTTTGGTCTACTGGCTCCTTTCCATCCCGTACGGTCTAATGCAATATATTACTGCTAGGTGAGGCAATAAGTTCAGTTAGTCAGTACTTCAGTCTGGTACCTACAGGAGGGTAAGTCTGATAGTCCACAATTTCCACTCCTGGTACTTCTGAATGTTTCTTTCCGATCCAAGTCTCTTTCATTTATTTCTCTGCATGCATGTAAAGAATTACTTTTTGAGCTTAATTACACGTTTTGCATTTTGCTCTCAGTCGCTTGCATTCGCGCACGGTCACGCACTTCCTGACCAGGTCTAACTTTACTGCGCGCGGCGGCGAGATATTCCAAGATCGGCGCCGCAAGGGCCGAACTTCGGACATTCCTCCTATCCCGTCGACTCGCGTTAAATTTCTTTTTTCTTCCAGACTGTCTCTCAATCAATCGATCGGGATTTTACTTCTGTCAGTCAGTGGTTCGGTCGGTCGGTTAGTCAGTCGGTTATTCCACTTGCTTGCTTGCCGGTCAGTCAATCCTTCAGTTAGTCAATTCTTTAGTCAGTCAATCAGTCACTCGGTCAGTCAGTCAGTCAGTTAGTCAGTCAGTCAGTCCTTCAATCCTTCACTCTGTCAGTCGTTCTCGGTCCTTCACTCACTTCATTCCTTCATTCACTTCATTCCTTCACTCGCTTCAGTTGTTCTGTTCCTCACTCACTTCATTCCTTCACTCTGTCAGTTGTTCTGTCCTTCACTCACTTCATTCCTTCACTCACTTCATTCCTTCACTCTGTCAGTCCTTCAATTGGTTTTCTTCCTTCTATTCTTTCCTTCATATGGTCAGTCAGTCAGTCGTTCAGTCAGTTGATCCTCCTTTTTTCTTTCTTATCTCTTCAAGCTTCCTTTTAAGACTTCCACTTTCCAAGTGGGCCCCCTCTTCCAGTTTCGTTCTATCCATTTGCTTGATTTTCTCTTGGCATATCTTTCGTTCTCTTCTCTTTTTCTATTTCTCTCTCTCTCTCTCTCTCTCTCTCTCTCTCTCCCCCTCTCTCCCTTTCTTTCTTTTTTTTTTTCTTTCTTTCTTTCTTTCTTTCTTTCTTTCTTTCTTTCTTTCTGTCTGTCTTTCTTTCTGTCTGTCTTTCTTTCTTTCTTTCTTTCTTTTTTCCTTTCTTTCTTTCTTTTCTGACTTCTGTCTCTCTGTCGCCTGCGAGAGCACCAAGTAGCTGCGTGGCGTGCGAGAGCACCAAGGGCGACCAACCTTGTGGAGCCTGGCATAGAAAAAGACCCTCTACAAACTCTCTTTTCCCCTCGTCGTCGGGAATCTGAGAGAACCCACTGAAGCTGCTGTGTGGCTCTCTGTTCAAAGGCCCAAGCGCATACCGCAGACCCTGATTCGCGATCACGAAAGCGCGGCAGGCCTCCTTGTCTGCTGATGAGTTCCTATTGTACGCGTGGGCACGTCAATTTCTCGTCTTGCTCGACAAGGCCCAGTCTGCACCGCGCACATACATGGTCAGCACCCACAGGACGAAAAGAGAAGGCAGGGGGACAAAAGACGAAGCAGCACAGAGCACGAACGAGCGAGTCCAAGGTCGCCTCATCTGGACACAGCTAGAAAAAGAAAGAAGCCGTACAGACGCACCTGCAGGAGGAATCTGACTGCCCTTGGAAGGGCACCGCTCGTCCGCCAGCACACTGGAGGTCCGAAGAGCCTGCACACACAGACGGTAGCAAAGACTTTGCTTTGAACGAGTCAACAGATCCTGAAACCACAAGGGCACACCAAGGGCAGGCATGCTCTGCTCACCGCTCGAAGAAACTCCCAGGCCGCACCCTCGGGCCCCAGGCTCGGTTCTACCACCTCCCTCCACACGGGGCTTCTATCAAGACGCCAGCGGGGATCTGCAAAGAGCTAAAAGTCCCAATGGAAAAGCTGTTCGGAGCAATAACGCGGGAAGAGACAGCCAGCACATAAGAGAAAGCGGTATGGGTACACAAGCTCACGAAAGAGGAAAGCAGGACAGGGGGGACGGACAGACAGGATTGCAGGTAGCTTGAGAGGACCAAACGAGGGGGAAAAGCAGAGAGGGAGACAAAACCGGGAGAGCCGAAGGAGGGCGGGACAGCTGACCTGCAGACCCACCTGCAGGAATCGCACGGCCATCCAGCAGAGCCACAGAAATGGCTAGAGGCTGCACGCAGGATACCAGGCAAGCAAGAAAGATATTGAGAGACGCAAGAGGCCGGAGACACGCGACTAAAGATGCATGGGACAGAAAAAACGGTCCTGGCACGCCTGGCTCACCTCTTGTCGTAGGGGTGTGAACAGGTGGGGGTAGACGTCGTCCTTTGGCCCAATGTTCTGCAGGGCAAAGGTCGCCTCATCACGCTCCCAGGGATCATCTGCATCAAAGAGACCGAAAGGCAGTCGACACGTGTT
>JAHBMJ010002517.1:88039-99421 GCA_018398765.1 Chromera velia | reverse complement strand
CTCTCTCTCTCTCTCTCTCTCTCTCTCTCTCTCTCTCTCCCTCCCTCCCTCCCTCCCTCCCTCTCTCTCCCTCCTCCGCTCTGTGTGTGTGTGTGTCTTTGTGGACATGTGTCTGTTTTCATTTCCACAGTCTCTTATGTGAAGCTGACAACTGCGTATCGGGTCCGCGGCTCTACATCATTCAGAAGTGTCCATGATTGTTTCATCACCTGTTTTGTGCCTCAATGCGGATCCTTTAGTCTGCCGCTCAAAAAATATGTCGATGGCTCTCTATGTCGCTGAGTGTGTGCAGTGCGTGGAAGATCGGAGCGACTGATGCAACTTCTCCCCTGGGTCATTGTTGTCGTCATTCTTTCTTTTGGCACTGTCTGTTACTTTCTGTATGCCACAAAAACAGAGAGGAGAAGACGGAAGATGGCCAGACAGCAAGCAGTCTCTGTCAAGCCTCCAGGAGGGGCGAACGTTAAAGACATACAGAAGGAGAGACCAGTAAACATTGCAGCAAGAGAAACTAATGTAAAGAAATGGAATAAACACAATTGAAAACATTTTTTTTGAAGTCATGCACCATGAAAAAAGTTACGAAACGGTGCAAATGTCTTTTACGTTTTGGTAGAAGCATCTTTTAGGGTGTCGAATTGTAGATATATAGGCTGCGACGCTTAATTAGCAACTTGAAGGCTTCTAACAATTTTTCAAATCAAATTTAACAATAAAATATAATGAAGTAATCATAAATTTTTCAAAAAGCTTAAGGTTCATAATTTTTTATATTATTTAAATATTTGTGTGTTCATCGATCGTATAAAAGCAAATAAATTTCTAAATAAATTTAATTCAAGTTAAACACTTTTACGTCGATGTACTGCTAAACCACATCAATGACAGTTTTTTTTTTTAATTTCTGAGAGAGGACTTCGCATCCATCATATGAGCAGAATCCATGGAAAGCAGCTGGCGAAGCCTCCCTGTGTCAAAAAAGAAATCACAAAGCAGGGGAGGGTCTCCAAGAAGGGAAGCCTGGTGCTGGGGTGCCGTGTAAATTAGTGTGTAAAGCAAATTTTAGCAAAGCTAGTACCAGCAAGGACGGAACTGGCGCTATGAAGTAGCTTGGCATGGGTGGCAGACTACGTCCCATAAATCAGCATCATTCATGTGCAAGCAATCGCGCAAGCATTCCACTCCGGAAGTAGAAGAGTTTGAAAAGAAGCATCCTGGTTCAATTAAGTATAAATTAAAGTGAACTCAATGAACTGCTGTTATAAAGAACCGAGCTGCATTGCCGCCGAACGCTAGACGCCTATTCATAGGTCGATGGCGATGGCGTATGATAATGATGATGCCGTTTGCGGGGGCGACCTCTATAAGACAAAACGGCGACAGTGCTCTAGGGCACCACT
Source organism: Chromera velia (assembly GCA_018398765.1). Taxonomy (NCBI): domain Eukaryota; family Chromeraceae; genus Chromera; species Chromera velia. Next base: position 98,021 of record JAHBMJ010002517.1, on the reverse strand, counting down.
AATCACTCACTATCACTAATAATTCTACGAATAATTTAATCTTTAATTATCTTTAAATCTTTAATTATATTTTGTGGATGGTTATCTTATGATAACAAAAAATTTGATGCATGCATTCCACACAAGTGGCTAAGATTTTATCAGAGTTTACGCTGAGATTTTAGATTTTTACCTTGGCCACGGATTTTACACAGTTTCACCATAACTTTTACAGGATTTTAATTTGAAGAATCCTAATAATATAGTAAGAATCTAGCTAGGAATCTAGCAGAGTATTAGTCTAATAAGCTAAGATTTTAGCTAAAATCTAGACCAAAATATACTAAAATTCTATAAAATCTCTACACTGATCATGAACATTCTCTGCCTAAGACATTTCATATGATTTTTATTCATCTCCATATTTATGCCGATATGTGACTTTGTCACTTTCAAATTCTAACTGTGTTACACAGTCTGTGTACCTTTCGGCTGGTATCGGCTGGAAACATTCCCGGACTATCACCCAGGCATGCATGATCATGAAGGGCATCGCATGTTCGCCATCTGAACCGATCTCTGCTTACGGCTTACACGGCGGGCTGCATGCGAGTACCAGAACTGCGATTCTGACATCATTCATTCAGACCATCTTTCGCATCAAACAACCATGCACGGAATCTACGCCGTGTAAGTGGCCACAGTGACAGCGGACTGTGACAGCTGCAGCAACGTTCCATCATGCAAACAAGCCTTCGACTTCACACTCAATGCACACAAGCACGCATCGATACATGGACCGATCAACTGTGGAACCAAGTCACCCCTCACGCGGAGGAGCTGGCGGCAATACTGTCACAAGTCTTCCCGCGGTCCCGCCCTCTCTAGGATCCGCAGCGGAAAGAAAAAAGGGGTTGGACGGCCGTCTCGTCACTGTGCCTGTCACGGAGTGAAGAGGACGTCGAGGAATGTCCTCATCCTCAAACACTCCAGACGGAGCCTTCCAAGCTGAAGAGGACTGAGGGGAAGGGGGACCTTTTGCAAGGAGATTCTCTTCCCCTCCTTTCCCTTCTGCTTCGCTTTCTTGTTTGTTGCCTGCTGAATTTCTCAATGGGTCTGCTCTCATTCTCAGAGCAGCAAGCCAGGCCGAAATTGAAGAGGTGAGGGAGAGTGGAAACGAAGGATGATGAGTGGGGGAATGAGACGGCCTCTGGGCAGGGTCGGAAGAAACGGACGAAGAAGAAGAAGACGATGCAACTGCTGCTGTTGGAATCTGCTGGGAAGAAGAGGAAGAAAAATAGGGAGAGGGCGAAGAATCGGCTACAGCTGGGGTACCAACTAGCAGACTCTCAACACTTTCTGAATTCCTGCCCTCCTCTTCCGGTGCGGAAGACAAAGAAGTGGAGGAGGCAGATGAGTGAGGGTGTGTGGGAGTAACGGGTTGAGGAGAAGAGGAGGAAGGAAACTCCAAGTCCCCCATTGCAGTCGTCTGTCTTCTTCGCTTCTGTGTGCGAATCAGCCCACTGCCCACTGAGCCTTCTTCTTCTCTGTGTCGGTGCGTTTCTTTCACTCTGCTGCTGCTTTGTTGTAGGCTGGCGGTATGCTGTTCTCTCGGATAGGTGAGGTCGCCTGAATTCATCACGGTCTCTCTCTCTCCCTCTCCCCCCACGCGTGCGTGTATGTGGGCTTGCGTCTTCACCACCTCAGACCTCGAAATGACAAAGGGCAACACAGCCCCCGTCTCCCATTCCTCCCTCTCCTTCTCCTCTGCCTCGTGTTCCTCCTCTCCATCTATCCTTGGAGCACCACTGTCACTGTGCAGGAGCGTAGAGTTTGGCCATGCAGATGTCGACGCATTCGGCCATGTCCTCAACATCCCCCCCCCTTCCGGAGAAGCCTCATCATCCTCAGAATCAGACAGGAGGGGAGGGCGGCTACGACGATCCAGCAGAGAGAAAGGATCATCAGCCCCCACCCCCATATGCCCCCCATGATCGGAAGAATCGGAGGAGGAAGAGAGGCCAGCCAGGCATCCAGCCATCACGTCTGCAGCCCTGCAGAGCAGCCCTTCCAGGAGGAGCATGAACGCCGTGTGGCCTATCCAATGGACAAAAAAGGAAAGCGAAGAAGGGTCTGAGCTGAGCAGATTTGGGGATGAGGAGGCATCGGCTGTCTCCCTCATCATCACTTCGCCGTCTCCTCCCCCGACTCTGTGTGTCAGAACTGAGTAGTGATTACCCATAGAGGAGGCGGATGACCAGGCTATACTGCTGTCTCTCGCAGGGGAGGAGAGGACTTCGGATGCGGCAGGAGGGGAGTGGGTCCCCCTCCCTCCCGCATGTGCGAAGCCCTCAGGAGGGATGTGGTTGAGTACTTTGGGGAGGAACTTGGACAGAGGGGGAGGGGAGTAGGCGAGTACCCGGATGAGAACGGAGGAGAGGAAACCGAGGACACAAAACAATCCCACCAGATCCCCCCCTTGCTCGAATGCCTCGGGGAGCATCGTGGAAGAGAGCATTGACAGCATTGCTCCACCTGCATACAGTGAGTGAGTGAGTGAGTGAGTGAGAGAGACGGCGGAAGGGAGGGCCGTGAGACGAATGACTGAAGGAAGAGAAGACGTCAGAAAGTGCACACACAGGGTTGACAAATGAATGAATGAAAGAGAGATGCAAAGAGTGAATGACTCGGGTGACTGGCTGGAGTTTTTCTTCCCACCCCTATCTTCTCCAAGTCTATTCATTTGACTGTTCTAAACATGCTACCCCACGCTCTGCAGAACAGATTCGCCTCCCACCACTTGTGAAGGCACCTCTGCGCCCCCCTCAGTCTTTTTTCTCTCTTCTCTACTGACTGACCGACCGGCAAGCCCTTCAACCGAAGAACTAATCACGTCCTGCAGTGAGTGAGTGAGTGAAACAAGGGGAGGGGCCGAGCGAGGTGAGAATTCATACGCACAAACAACAACGGATAGTCAGTCGTACACAGATATATCAATAGACACGAAGATGGACAGAGGAAAGTAACAGCCCAAAGAAAAGAAAGTACAGCAAAATTCAAGAGGCAGAGCCAAAGAAAAGGAAAGAGGAAAAAAGAGAAGGGAGAAACTGAAAAAAGACCAAACGAAAGAAAAGCAAACAAAAAAGAATCCCATCCATCCACCCATCCACCCATCCATCCATCCATGCATCAACTGACCAGGACCACTTCCCCAGTACCTCCCCGATGCAGATCCTGTCGGGACACTCAGTCAGTCAGCCACAAGGAAACAAGCAGGGAAGGGAAGAAGAGAGTGAGAGAAAGATCAGGATCCCAACAATTAAGTGAGGGGAGTGCACGGCAGAAAACACCAACACACACGCAAAGGAGGGAGGGAGAGAAAGAGAGAGGCAAAGAAAAAGAGAAACAAACGAAAAGGACAGGGGACGGGGAAAGGGGCAGAAACGTGCACGGTTCCGTTCCAACCGATCGACCAATTGATTGACTGACGGGTCCGGCAGACATGCAGTAACTAATTTTCTTTTCAAGAAGTCTTGCCACCCTTCCTCCTTTTTTCTCCTGTATCGAAATTACTCACTCGGTGCTGACTGAGTGACTGACTGACTGACCTTGGGGACCACAGCAGAGGTGAGAGCAGAGAGAGCCCCTGTCATCACAAACAAACTCCCCCACATGAACATGATCGTTGTCATGGTCACCCCCTCCCTCCTCATCAGATAAGCAGACGAAAAAGCTTCAGGAAAATTCGCAACAAAGACGGAGATCACAAAGGCCCATGAGGCGTCGCCGTCGTTGGTGAGAAATCCGATGAGCATGGACTCTGGTACACCGTCTAGAGCTATGCCGAGCCACATGGCCAAAGCGACTGACGAGAGCGTCCTGCTCTCCTCTCTCCTTTCTCTGCTTACAACGCACTCATCTTCCTTTTCCTTTTCTTCCAATTTTTCCTCACAAGCAATCACTTTTGCCTCCACCTGGCCTAGAATTCTCCCCACACTGTCTCCTTCCGACTCATTCCCCTCCCCCTTCCTTCCCTCTCTTTGCATTCGCCCCGTCTCGCTGGTTCTTTCTTCTTCTTCCTCCTCGTCTGCGCGGCCCTCCTCAGCCTCTCCTGGCCCCGGAATACGGGTGGACAGGGGGACGGGCGACGGTGCAGAAGCAGAAGCAGACGCCTCTAGTTGCCACTTCTTCGGATGGTCCCCTTCCCTTTCCGTCTCGTCCGCTGTCACCACATCGTTTCCATTCCTGTCACTTCCCGGAGATGAAGACGCAGACTGCTGCTGCTGTTGTGTTGTCAGAGGGAGTGTGGTGATTCCCCCCAAAGCTCCTAACGCGTCTCTGGATCTCGAAAATCGTCGTGACAGAGGAACTTTTGGATTCGCTGGAATGGGACTCGACAAACCATCAAATTGACTCTCCTCTCCAACAACAGCCTCACCCCCCTCATGATTTTCAAAATTCAATCGGAGAGACCCGCCTGTGGAGGCTCTGTCAACCCCCCCACTTCCCCCTCCTCTACCAACAGACTGCGACCTAGGACGAAAAGGGGACTCAGGATGATCGAAAGACCCTACTTTCGAACTGGAAGACGACAAACCCCGTCCCCTTTCACGTTGCGATTCGGAAAAACAACTCACATCTCGAACTACAGCACCATGACCCCCTGCCGCCCGCAGTTCCGGTGTCCTCGTATGCCCAAACAAATTCCCCCCGCCCCCCGTATTTCTATTGGAAGATAAGTTCGACTGCAAACGAAAAGCTTCATCATGTTCTTTTTTCACTGCACTGCCCCCCCTCCCCCTTGCCCCCCCTTCTTCTCTGTCCACACCGGGGTGACGGCACTTGAGGCGTTCATCAGAAACCGGCACCGGTGCATCAAAAAGCGACGGCACCGGAGGTGTTCTCAACAAACTTTCGCTTTCTGCACTCAAACCAGTCGGCACCCCTGCAGCAGTACTAGGACCAGTAGGAACACTGGACCCAAAAATACGTTGGAGCCAGACCCTGTGCTCCGAAATGGACGAGTTACGCAAATCCTCCACAGTTCTCTTCAACCACACAAACACCAACGAACCCACAACAGCGGACACCATGGAGAAGGCCAGTCTGACACCCCCATTCCTCTCTCTGTCTTCGTAGTCCTCGATCGCCTCGGCGTAGAGCTCCACTGTGATTGCAAAAATAAGAGAACCCGCCCCTGCGCTCACTCACACACAGATGAAGAACATCTCAAGACTGACAAGAAGCGAGACGCATGTGAGAGAGTGCAGAGACCCACGGAAGCATGGTATGTCCATTGTGGGAGGAACAGGAAAGAGAAGCAGAGAAGGAAAAGCGCGCTCTGTAACGACTAGAAGACTTGAAGACTTGAAGTTCAAGTGGGTCAAGAGGGGCAGGTGAGCCATCCTGGAGGAGACAAGAAGAGACGAGACGACAACGGGGTGTTCTGTTCCGCACATGCCCACACCGCAACCGACCAAAGGCCATCATGCACGCAATAGCCTTGTGGTGCACCTCCCCGATGTTTGCGGAGAGAACGCCGAGTGCTGCTCCTACTGGAAAAGACGCAGCAGACAAGCACCCATACAGAAGTGCCTGAAGCCAGAGAGGCCTGTCTCCACCCGACCCACTCATGACTGCCTCAGGCTCAGATTCCCCCCCCAAAAGCTCGATGTCACCTGTCTACACTGGAAGTTTGCAACCTGAACGACTGTCGTTCGTATCCTGTTCACTCAAACACGTGCACGACTGAACAGTCAACTACGAAGAAAGGTCAAACTTCAGGGAGACGCCGTATTCGATTCTGACTTCCCTCTCGTTCCCCCTCTCTGCCGAGTCACTGCAGACCCCGAAAAGAAGAGACAATGGAGCAAGACGGTTGCAGTCTCCACGCTGTGGTTCATCTGGGAGGTTTTGGAAGCACTCTCGCAAACAAAACTGCCAGCATCCTGCATTGAATGCTCTGCTGCAGCTTTCTTGAGTTCATGCGTGCGTCAGTTTTTACGGCCGGCGGCGCGCATGTTCGTTGAGCCGCGGCGGCGCGGCGATAATTCGCCATGCATGCATCGATCGATTGATCGACAGAGTGACGCGGTGATCGACAATATGAGCTGCATTGAGCTGCTGCTCTGTTTGCCGACTAACGCTCAGCAGAAACTCATGCATGACGGCACAAAACCAACCGCTTCTTTGATGACAGACTTTTCATGCAAGCTGTGTTGATCCCACCGTGACCTTAGAAGCTTTTGGAACCGCCCGCCCCCAAACTGTTGTTTGCCTCACAGATCTCTGCTCTTGTTGCAGCCGTGTTTTTTTTTGCTGGCACTCACGAGCCACCAAAGGATGAGAGGAGGAGAAAACCCAATACCACGGAGGGTTTCTGACAATGGTGCAACGGCGGAACCAGAGCACATGACATTTGAAGACTGGCGGTGCAACGCTGTCAGGCAACAAATCGCGCGGGCCGCATTCCCGATCTTCATTATTTTCTTCGTCACCGCTCTCTGTTTCATTCCTATCATCCTTCTACAGATCGCTCAGCAAGAAGCTGAAAGAACGCGACGGATGCAGATTGTGGTGCTTGTGTCTGTGGCTGCAAATGTATTCTGTAACGGTTTTCTCGCCAGTTCCTGGTTGAGACGACAGTCTGACATGAGATTTAATCTCTTCGTTAACTTTTCTCTCGGTTGGCTGGTGGTCATTAACAACCTGTGGCCGCTGTATTTACCAAGCCATGAGGCGCGTCAGGCATACGTTGCTCCACACTGTCTGGATGGATTGGTGATATCTGTCTACCTGACCCTCTTCGACTTGAAACGCGCCTCCTATCACACCATTATGTGCGTCCACGCTATTCTCTGGGCTTTTACCCAGTCATGGCTGTCGGACTTTGGTGCGGATGAATTCAGCAGCACGACTGTCTACGGATTGTTCTGCTTTGTGGTCTGTGTGACCGTCTCTCATGGGAAAATGGGGACACTCCGTGATGGGTTTGACAACTACATAAAGAGGCAGGAGGCAGAAGAAGGATACAGGAGATTTCTGTGAGTCAGAGAGTTTTTTTTTTTTTTCACAGCGACTTCTGATCACTGTGGATGCATCAGAACGCAATACCCGACGCCGCGTTCTTTTCCGTCTGCCCTTGTGAATTCTCCCGCGCTCATGGGAGCTCCCTGTTCCTCCACCAGCTGCCGACTTCTGCCTTTCACCCCGTGCTGCACGTCTTTCTTTTCCTCTCCCTCTTGCAAGCCCCCCCCCGTCCTCTCTTTCTGCTTGGGGGTCTCTGGCTGAACGACCAGAGGCATCCATCGTATACCCCATCTCTCTTCTCCACTTCCACTCTTTCTTTCGCTCCGTTCAATTCTTCTTTTTTCCTTATTTCTGGAGGAGTATGCAGGCCTAAGTACATTTGTGTGTGTGCGTGCAAGCTTCCGGCCGTCTTCTCTGGTTCTTTGTAGCGTTTGTGTGTGTGTGTGTGTGTGTGTGTGTGTGTGTTTATGCATGCAGGTCGTATATGATGCACGAGATGAGGAACCCGATTGGGGGGGCGATGTTCCTTCTGGATGACTTGGAGCACACCAACCGTAAGTTGGCCCTCTCCACAAAGGCAGCGGGGGCATCCAGGGAGGGGGGGGGGAAGGGGGGAATGGGATTCCCACCGTACTTGGACAGCTCCCCTCCCCCCGTGCGTGTGCAAAGCAATGGAAAGCCCGGGGGGGGTGAGTCGGCAGGCAATAATAGATCGTCGTGTTTTCTCCCTATGAAATCTAGAAATGGGGTGAGGGGAAACGGATCACCAGATCATGTGGGAGGAAGAGAAGAAGACGTTGCAGCAGAGAAAGCGGGGTTGGAAAAAGAGATTGAGTTTTTGCACGGACGAATGAGGTCGTCTCTTGAGATGATGAAATCCGTTTGTGATGACGTTTTGACGATAGAAAAAGTCCAAAAAAGGGGTTTTGAGTATTTTGTCTCCACATGCAACCCGGTCGTTTGGTTGGAGGAGTTGTCCAATTTGGAACGAATCGCAATGACAGCAGCGAATATTGATTTGAAACTTGTCACAGAGATTGCTCCCGACCTTGAGAACGGATTTGAAACTCATTCCCTCACCGCCGCAGCCGACTGGCTCCATTTGCGTCAAGTCGCTGTAAACTTTTTGAGCAATGCTCGGAAGTTCACCAAGAAGGGGGGTGAGGTCGTTCTTCGTCTCCAGGTGGATCGGCTGAATCCCCGCGCCCTGCCTCCAGAGTGTCGACTTCCAGACTCGCCGGAAGGGGGAGGGGAGGGGAGGGGTACGGGGAGAACTCTGGGATCTGGAGGAGCGTGGGGTGTTCCCCTGGGGGGGAACTGGGAAGGGCAGGGGACGATTTTGTTATGTGACGTAGCTCGGTCTTCTACGGGTTTACCGAAAGCCCGGGATGTCACGGGGTGGGCGCGTATGCACGTGAGTGTGAGTGACACAGGTGCGGGGTTGACCCCTGCAGAGGCTGAGAAGCTGTTTCTTCCATACAGCCAGATTCGTGCAGGTGAATTGCAAAGGGGGGGGGGAACAGGGTTGGGTCTGTGTATTTCAAAAATGTTTGTAGAGGCGCACTGGGATGGGAAGGTGGGTGTGATGTCGGAAGGTCGAAATCTGGGCTCGACTTTTTTCTTTTCTATTTGTTGCCCATTAGTTGCCATTCACAGGGAAAGACGGGGAAGTCCTGTGACAGGAACGGGGGCTCTTCTACCTGCGTTCCCTTTTGCCCTCTCCCCCCGTGGAGAGAGACGCCAGTCGCTTGCACCCGTCTCTTTGTGTCTGGGAGAACCCCTGCTGGACTCACAGGGCCGACCTTCGGGAGAGGGTCTTGAGGGGCCCTGGGGGGGAGACGGGGGCTGTGCTGCTTCTCCCCGTGTGTCGGTGGCACGCGTGGCGTCCTCCACGCCGCTGTCGAATTGCCGATCTCCCCACCTGAGACGCTCGCGGTCCTCCTCTATTGTTGGGGAGGGAGGGGGTACAGCAGGCACAGGCAGCAGTGGGGGGGTGCGAGGGCAGGGGGGACACAGGCGGAGTGTGGTGGATCAGCTTCTGCCTCCCGCGTTACCCCCCGCTCCCGTTTCGTCATGTGCACGTGAGCGTTCAGACGCTTCCTCTGCCGGGAACCATGAGGAAGATGTGCCCGCGGGGATGCCGGGGTCGATGTTGAAGCAGGTGCAGACGTACGCTGGGAGCTTTGACTGTCTGGTGGTGGATGATATTTGGGTAAGTGGGAGGTTCGGTGGGGGGTGTTTTCTTTCTTTCTTTCTTTCTTGCTTTCTTTGTTTGTTTGTTTGTTTGTTTCTGCATGCATGTCCTCCAGGCATGTGAGTAGCGTTCATTCGAACACCTCATACCCTTCATTCTTTCGAAAGATGCTTCCATGGGCAACTTTACGTGAGCGAATGAATTCGGTCTTTGAATTTCGTGTGTGGTGGCTGGATAAGGATGCTTGCATGGTGTTTGGAAGAAGGATCGAAGTAGCTTGCGGGAGGGAGAGGATTGATCTTGCAAGCATCTGCCATGCGATCCTTCAATCAATCAGTCAATCAATCAATCAATCAGTCAATCAATCAGTTCTGCTTCCTTCCATCGAGGGGCTTTCGAGGTGTGTGTGTGAGAGAGAGAATTCAGAGAGAGAAGAGGACTGACTGCAGGTCTCGGAAGTAAAAGGGAATAAGACATGATGCAGGCTGCATGCATGGCTGTATGCGGGCGGAGTTCGTTGGATCCTGTGTGCGAGGGGGGGGGGGCCTCCTATGCTCTGCTTGATTTGCTGTCGGAGGAACTTGGGATGGATATGTTTCTGGTTCCGCTTTTGGGGGACGTGAAAGAGTAATGAGCGAATTGAGTAGACTCGCTCACACGAATGGACCGATCGAAGAGGAGGAAGGACGGAAGACAAGGAACCGTTTTGACGATTCTGATTTGATTGAGAGAATTGTTGACTTCCTTCAAACGAAGAGAGAGAGAGAGAGAGAGAGAGAG
>JAHBMJ010002517.1:48039-85539 GCA_018398765.1 Chromera velia | reverse complement strand
TGTTGCCAGAGCTAGCAGGGCAACAACTGAATTAAAGGATTTTTATGTTTTGAAGGTATAGTTTTGATTGAAGGCATTTTAACCTAGATTTTAACTTTTTAAAGGCTTATTTAGATGTTTTAAACAGGCTTTGCATATTTCAAAAACAATTTAATATGCGTCTAGGGTCCACAGACTACGGATATATCAAGACTGTAGACTCGGATCTATATAACCTTAAATTTATAATTTCAACAAAATTTTAACAAAGGATCTATATATAGACGGACAATGATCAACGATTGCCAGTGACGGCAAACGTTGCATCATGACGAGAGCCGGTCAAAACCTAACTTAAAAATTACCATTGAACTTGAAATTTTACGTGAATCAGGCTATAAACCTGAACCAAACATACAGTAACCTAACATTTTTCTTTTCTTTGGGCGCTGCCAGACCAATAAGACCATAATTAACACCTAGATTAACACCCCTGCAAGTTATCAGGAATATGAAGGAATTTCAGGTACTAGTAGTAGGAATGTGAAGGAATTTATAGGAATATAGGGTAAGAATTAGTGATTAGTGATTAGTGGTGCCCTAGAGCACTGTCGCCGTTTTGCCTTATAGAGGTCGCCCCTGCAAACGGCAGGGGGGTGTACCTCATCGCTGAGGCTCAGACCACACTCCATGGCCCGCCTGGTTTCCCAGGCCGCTAACAAACAACAATCTGTCTGCGCTTTGCATGCTTTGGTCTATGGGCTGCTCAAAAGGGACTGCTCCAAAAATCGATCCAATGACACAGAACGAAAGGACACTTTGGTTTTGTGCACGCCCTCTCTCCATTCTTCTCTCAACGATTTCTCCTTCTCCCTCCCTCAGCTGTCTTCCTGCTTCCATTGCTTCCAGGATGGTCTTGTATTCTTTTTTTCTTCTTTCCGTTCCTTCTTTTCTTTTTGTGATCACTCCGTGTCTCTGTGCTAGCACTGTTTTATCTAGACAGCTTCCAGGTGCGTACCTTCCTGGGCTTTCCTTGAACACTCTTCTTCTGAACGCCGCCCTCCCCAGAAACTCATCCACCGCACTATGCCCTTCGTTCATCAAGAATTTGAACAGAGCCTCAGTGTGCAGTCTTCCTCTTTGTCCTTCTCTTTTCTCTCTACAAACTTCTCTTATTCTCTTTTCTCTTCCCTCGTTCCAGTCTGCTCCTAATGTTCTATACATGTGCACTTTTTCTCTATCATAAATCGGACACTTAGTCAGCATATGGATCTCGTCCTCCAACACCTCTGTTTCCATCCATCCTTAAAGTTTGCAATAAGGGCAAAGTCTCTCCTCCAATGGCACTCTCTGCCCTCCTCTTTCTGGCACTTTTCCCTTTGTTCCCGCTAACGTCCTGTCTCCTACTCTGCAGCCTGAGGCTGCTCTCCTTCTGTATTCTCCTCTTGGTGCTACCCTTCTATAAGAAAAGGGCACCCGTCCCAGTTTTTCTTTCTCTATTTTCATTCCCTCTCTTGGTCTTTCTTCTGACGCCTTTTCAAACAAAATGAGCTGCAATCTGTTTCCGTTTGCTTTTGTTCGGTGTATATGTGTCATATGGACTTTTCTTCCTTTTTTTCTCTCTTTTCTATCTTTCTCTCTCACTCCCCTCTCAATTCTCTACCTGAAGATTTCTTTCTTCCTCTCTTTTATTTCTTTATCTGTCTTATTTACAATCTATCTTTCCATCCTATCTACTCTTTCATTCACTGCGTGTGTCCCTATCTCTCCTGGCTGGCCTGCGAACTTCTCTTTTGAAAAGGGATGAAGGCCTCTCTCTGTGAATAGTGTCTGTATACATTTCTTCAAGTGCAGAAAGAAGTGAAAGGGATGCAACTCTGTTCTTCTTCCCCTCTTCAGTTCATCCTCTACTCCTCCTTTCAAGTAATGAATGACAGCCTGCCCAATCATCTCCTTCCTCTTTTCTTTTAGTGCCTTTCTTGCCCATCTGATCGTCCTCTCTGCCACTTCAATGTCAATTAGAAACATCCCTTCCTCCATCAATGTAGTGTCTGCGCTTTCTATCTTCCTTAGCCCCAAGACCCACCTCATAAAGCGTCTTTGTTTTTCGTCGAATTCTGTACAGGCCCTGTCTGTGCATAGGTATATCTCGCATTCATACATCCACACTGCACACACCATCTGATTAAACAAATGAAAACATTCTGCCGGCGGTACGGCTGGCTCTCTGGCTAACTTTCCTATCAATCCTTGTATACATCTCTCTGCTCTCACTGCTCTGTCTACCATCATTACATCGAGGTCGCAGTTTGAGGGAAGAACCAGACCCAAAAAATTTAATGGCTGTGCTTTCTCTTTTTTCAGTACCATACTGCCTATTCTGATTTCTTCTGTCTGCCTTTACTTTCCAAACCTCAGTACTAGCCTCAGTACTCTCAATTTGTCAGAAAAGAGCAGACGGAGCAGCTCTGCATACTTCTTCAATCCCTCCAGCAGTTTGTTCAATTCTGTGTCTGTTGCATCAAGCAAAGTCGTATCGTCTGCAAATAATACGGAGAAAAAATCTACCCACCTCCCATCCTCTCCAACCAGTACTTTTGGTCTTTCTCCCTGTTTTCCTATTGTCCTTCTCCCAGCCCTCCCTTCCTTTCTTACTCTCTCTGAAGGTCATGTACGTATGCTTTGAAAAAAGTGGGCCCACTGGACCCTCCTTATTTTGTTCCTATCTGTTCTGGATACCACTTTCCTGTCCCTTTCACTCTTGCTCTTACTTTCTCGAGCGATGACAAGGCCCATCGGATTAGCTCTTCTGAAACCCCTGCCTCTCTCAGTTGCTGCTCAAGCTTGCTATGCCTGACTTCGTCAAAAGTTTGAGTGAAATCAACGAGGGCCACAATCATAGAGAGATGGTGGGCAATTACAAACAAAAAAAGAAAGATGGCATCGTATGTTCCTGTTTTCTTTCTATATGCAAACTGCCATGAGTTCTGCCTTGCTTCTCTCTCTACATTATTACCGAGAATCGTGTCCCCCCATTTTGTGTCTGCACATGCCAGATGCACGTTTCTCCATCCCTCCATCACTGCCTGTGACTTGCCAGGCTTCGCCAATGCCGTCACCGGTAAATCATTCCATCCTTCTGGCCACCACGCATAACGAAAAGATGTATTAATCAAATCAGCATATACATTCACCATCACTTGAGATTTTTCATGCAACCTGAGCAGACCCAGAGGCATTCCATCCTTTCCAGCAGCTTTCTTAGGATTCCCTGCTTTTTTCATTGCCTCCTTCACCTCCTTTTTGGTAGCTATCTTCGTGTTCTTTTCTCTTACTGCTATGTATCTTTTATATTCTTCTTTCTTTTCTGTTTCCACTTCATCGTCTGGGAGTTTTATCTGTTTTTCCCATCCTTTTGCAACTTGTTCTATTGTGAGACTGTCCTTCATCCTCCTTGGTTCTCTCTTCTTGTCTTCTATTCCTAGTCTCCTCTAGACCCTCCAGCATCCTCCTTCTCCTATTTTCTTTCTTATTCTTTGCACCTTTCTCATTGTTTCCTTGGATGCTTCCCTTTTCTTAATCCCGATCCTCTCTCTCTCTACCTCTTCTAGTTGTTTTCTTCTCTCTTCGTATTCTCTCTGGCATCTCTCTTCTTGCCCTCTTTCTGTCCCTTCGGCTTTCTTCTGTTTTAAGTTTTTCATTTTAGGCTTTAATATGAAGGCTTTAATATGCAGGAATATGAAGTAGGAATCTATAGGTCAAAATTAACAAGAATTTAAAAAATAAATTCCTGTAAATTAGGAAATTAACTAAAAAATTAAGACAAAAGTTTTTAGCAGCAGCTAGGAACTAAAGCAGGAATTTGATAAAAAAGATAGGCAAGAATATGTCAGAAGGAATATACAGGAATATGAAGGAATTAGTATGAATAGGAAGGGGGCAGGGTAAGGCGCCGTGCATTAGAGAGCCGGTGCCGTGCCCGAGTGGCCTTCATTTGGCCTAGTATTTGGCTACATTAACCCCATTTCGGAAGCGGTTGTGTCTTATAGGAATGTGCTCCCAGCTAGGCTCTCAGGCACTGAGGTGTTTACTTACCGTATCGAGTAGGTACTTTGATTTTGTAATGGGGCTGGATACGTTAAACTTTTGCTCCTTTTGGGGGGGGGGCATGTCGGTCTTCTCATTCAGAGAATCTCTTTTCTTCCTCTTCCCTTTTACACAAATAGTGTGCACCTTTTATCTTCTTTCTCTTCTCTCCACTTCTTTTTAAATTTTTGGTGTCAGCTATATGTCGAATGCGTCATGATTGCGGGGGGGGGGGGAGCTTGTCTGGTTGTAACGCATGGCATGGTTGCTCGATTTCTTTTTTGGTAATATGCACAGCATAACTTTTTGCTTAGTTATATATACAGCACAGCCTATTAGCCTAGCCTGTTGGCAATGTACACAGCATGACCTTTTGGTTAGTTATATATGTCGTACGCCCTGATGGCGATGACATCCGCGATGTGCACAGCATGACCGTCTCAAGTCCGCCTATATAGTTATATGCGCTGCATCCCTTTGGGGCTATATGCACAGCATAGATGTCGGAAAACGAATAATTCAAAGGTTATATGCATTGTACGCTGTAACGGTTTCAGTTCTATGCCAAATAAGTCAGTCAATTTTCATTCGATTTTCTTTCTTTCCAGCTTTAAATTTCTTTGTCCATCGCATTTTATGTCTTGTGCGTGCACGTTCTGCTTCTTTTGAATAGATTTGGTTTCATTCTTTCTAATTTCCCCGTCTTTTCTTCTCTCTTTCATTGTTCGATTCGTATTAATTTGGTAATAAAACGACCGAGGGGAGGAGTATGAGTAGGGGAGGGGGCAATGCGAGGCGCCGCGCATTGCAGAGCCGGTGCCATGCGTGCCCGTACGCGCATTGCGGAGCCGCTGTGGCCCAGGCTGTGGCCGCGCTGCTTATGGCAGGCCGTGCATGTATGGCATGATGCGTTAAATCCCGATCGATCAATCAGTGAGTACAATGAACAGTTTTTTTATCTGGTGGGCCACCGTGGCCTCGTATGGAAGGAGTACGGATCTGGCAGACTTCTCTGTATAAGGTGCCGCGCATTGCAGAGCCGGTACCGTGCCCACCCGTGCGCACATTGTGGAGCCGCTATGGCCACGCCGCTTATGGCAGGCCATGCATACGTGACATGATGCATTGCATTATATTATGAAGTAAAGTCAGTATATGAATGGCAGGAAAGCATTCAGTGCGCGCATGCCGAGCACATGTGCATGCGTAAGTCCAATGGCATCCATCTATCCACATGCCTGCATGCATATATCAGCATGCAGTACACAAGTCCACCCTAAAGTTCAAAGTTAACTTCTAGGAGTTGGAATACCAGAACAGACTATGTATGTCAGAACTTTCTGTAATACCTATGAGCCCTGTACGTAAGTCTAGCCACTGCATCACAACCTAGTGCATTGAATCCCAATCGATCAATCAGTAAGTACAATGAGCAGTTCTTTCACTTGGTGGCCTTCTATGGAACGAGTAGGGACCTGGTAAACTTTTTTGTATATTATTAAGATGTGATCTGGGAGTGTAGCGATAGCAGCTCTAGTTCTACTGGAATTTGAGGTAGGAATATGAGGGAATATGCAGGAATATTAAATTTTATGAGGTAGAAATATAAAAAAAAATATTAATTTCCTGGTACCAGGAATTTTCATTTAAATTCCTACCGATTTTTACTAGTAGATTGCTATACCTCATATTCCTACATATTCCTTCATATTCCTACCCCATATTCCTACTTCAAATTCTTTTATATTCCTGGCAACCTAGAGGGACCTCTGATAGTATGCTAAATCCACCGTTTTACATGCATATATTAATGTAGTGAAATTTTCATATTTTTTTTGCAGTTGTTTGTTTACTCTACTGTTTACTCAATAAAGACCCCAAAGAAAGCCTCCGAAATGATTTGCTTTGTCTGCTCTGCCACATTGCTGAACAAGACCCCATGCTGGAAAGGGTGAAAGCATAAGCAACGTGCCTTTACTGGAGGTATGCAATGTGAAAGAAAGGTACACATGTGGTTGCGTATAGTTAACTTGAAGCGGGTCAAAGTTTTTATATCTTAGTGACTCTGCTTGCTTCTCAGACGGTTTGTTCATCAATCGATGGTGAATTTCTTTCTCTTCTCATTCAGTCTTAATCTTAAAAAGTTCTTTCTTTTCTTTTCCCTTTCTCAGACTCAGAGTGTGAAACTTGTCTTTCTTGTCACTTCTATATCACTCCTTCTATCATGTCACCTCTCTTAGTCAGACAGAACGATAAGAAGCAACCCATAAAAAGAGAGAGGGTTTTTTATTCCTCTCTGTATATCTCGGGAAAAGAACGTTCTTGGTGACTCTGAAAAGTGTGAAAGAAAAGAGAAGTTAACTATCGATTTTCCTTTCCTTTTTTCTTCTCTGTTTGAAAGTTTTTTTCCTGCAACTCCCTCTGTTACTTCACCCTTTTTGAGTTGGACAGAACAACAAGAAGCAAACCATAAAAAGAGAGAGGGTTTTCCATTTCCCTCTGTGCGTCTCGGGAAAAGAACGTTCTTAGTTACCTAGAAAAGTATGAAAGAAAATAGAAGAGTACTTCTCTCTTATTTCTCTCTTTTTCTCTCTCTATCTCAAATTGAATTCTTCATTCTTTTTTCTTACTCTCATTGAAGTTTCCTTTCTTGTCACTCTCCCTGTCACTTCATCTTTCTGAGTCAAACAGAATGACAAGAAGCAACTCATACTAAGAAGAGAAAGGGCTTTACTAGGGGCTTTACCGTTCCCCTTTGCGCATCTCAGGAAAAGAAACGTTCTTGGTTACTCTGAAAAGTGTGAAATAAACGTGTTCTCTCTCTCATTTGGTCTTGATCTCTTCTCTCAATTCTTTCTCTCATTTTCTCTCTTGCGTTTCAGCAGTGGAATCAGCACTAAAAGTCATTTCGCTTTTAGCAGCCTTTTGCCCCTCTGCCAGATGGCCTTAGATCTAAACCACAAAGTCATTCAAATAAAGGAAAAATGATGCCGCATGTGCTTTTTCTTCAATTGTAAACCATTTGCGGCACAGACTAGACCTGTGCGGGCCAGCCAGGGAGGTTTGATGCGTCTAGGCGCTTTCCTTGGAAACTGTATGTCAGACATTCGGCATTGGGGTGGGAGGCCAATCCTCCGAACATAAATCCTAATCCTAATCCTAATATACTGCTTGCAAGAGTATCCACAAAATACGCAACAATTGTGATGATTAATAATAATAATAATAATCATAATAATAATGATGATGATGATGATGATGATGTGACTTAACTCGCCAGCCATCGTGTCCCAATGGTAAAGGGCAGTCTGGGCATATATGCATTGCTAGCCTTGTAGTGGTCGTGGAGGAAGGGACTTTCAGGGACCTTTCAAATTGGACAATAGATTGGAGAGGAAACGGACTGATGGCAGGTGCGTGCAAAGTATGAGGCAGGGAGGCGGAGATGAGACGGAAAAGCAGTGGAGGAAAGACGACAATTAATTTTGTTTGATCGAAGGGGCCCATATTTAGCCAGTCAGTCAGTCAGTGGTAGAAAGAGGAATGAACAGATCTACAGGCAGGCAGGCAGGCAGGCAGGCAGACGTGCAGAGAGACTGACAGAGAAAGACCACGAAGGAAACACAGAGGAGAAGGAAGTGCTCTCCCTCCCTCCCGCCCCCTAAGATCTGTTCCGTTCAGACTCTCTTTTCTCTTCTCGCTCGAAGAATTCCGTCTCCCTGAATGAATTTGTTTTTTCTCCACTCTTTCCGTCCGTCCCTTCGAGATTGGCCACTCTAATGTAGGTCTCCTTTCCAAGAAAGAACGGACCGTGCTTTCTTTCACCCTTCCTGTGACCATTGCGGTCTCTCCACCCGCTTGCTTGCCTCCTTGCCGCATGCCCGCTTGTCGATTGAACGTTCCTTCCTTGATCACGATTGAAGCGGCATCAGCGTTCACGTAGGTTTGTTTCCAAAAAAGGCAGCGAGATAGGAGAGATAAAGCAACCCCCCTCCTGAGGGAGGTTTCGCCTTTTATGATGTTTTTTCTTCCTTCAGGGAGATGAGCGTACAGCCGCCCCCCCCCTCTGGTATTCCAAACAAGTATGCAAGAATCCAAAAAAGCACACCGACAGACACACAAATTCAATCCCTCCCTAACCCCCTTTTGTTCCTTCCCCCATCTCGCGTCAGTCAAGCCTCTTGCTCCCCCTCCCCCTGGGCCAACGCCCTTTCCTGAGGTTCCAATTCCTCTGCAGGCACGAGGAGACGGGAGACGGGCTTGGGCAGCCACTTCTCGTCAATCAGCCCCGCCTCCTTGAAGGCCTTCAAAACCGAACTGATGCAGTGACGCCTCGCGTACTTGCGGTCGTCTCGTCTCCACAACCCCTGCATGCATGCATGCACGCACGCATTCTCTCACAGAATTCAGGGAGGAATTCAATATATATGTTGCTGCTGTGTCGTTCTGAGCATCCATCGTTTGTTCTATCGATAGAATTGTTCTGAACATCATGTCCGTGCTCATGCGCACGCGAGCCGAATAAGAGAAAAATCTAGGAGGTCAACTTTCAGTCGAAAATGGAACACAAAGAATAAACCAAACGCCTGCCTGTCTTCAAAGATCTCTCTCAGCATCCCTGGCGAACGCATAGACATACAAACGAGCACCCCCNCACACACACACACAGAAAGAGAGAGAGAGAAGGTCATAAGCCGACCTGTCCATCCTCAAAGGACATGTACCACGCCCCTTTGCCCAATTTCACCGCCACCCCCGCCTCGCTGTCTGTACCCTGATTTTCCAATGCCGTCAACATGCTCAGTGCAATGTCGTCACAATCTACAGTTTTCGTGATCTCATTCAACAGCGCCCGTGGCATTTTCTCCTTATACAGAGAAAAGAGGCTGCTGGGGATCATCGACAAACCGGGCAAGACCATCGCCCCCAAAGGCTTTAGGGCCTCTGGGCGCTCCCACGGGTTGGGGGGGAATTCGTATTCGTACCCCAGGGACTCATCGCAGGGGTGCTGCTCCGTGCGAGAGTCCCCGCAGGTTGACAGAGATCGGGTGAAATTATGGAAAGTGATGATTTTCTTTCCATTCGACTCGGCAGCACCGGCAAGAAGGTAGTAGAGACCTTGGCAGTTGACATACGAGTCGTCGTCTAGGTTGAGGACCAGGGAGCTCTCTAGGCCCTCTGGGGGGAAATAACGATGGGAATACTCACGCCCTGTTACTACCTGTACCCTCCCAGATTTCAAATACTTCTCTATTCTTTTTACGTTGGAAGGGTCGAAGTGCTTTTTCTTCCGTTCTTCCGAGAACAGATCTCCCTTCCCCCACCAGTCAAAAATAAATTTGCTGACGGGCTTACAATCATCCAGCTGGCGGAAGAACATATGGAACCAAAAAGGGTAACGCTTCTCTCCAATACGTACAAGTACAGTAACAGGTCTTTCCTCTATCTCCGCCTCTTGCACCCCTTCCATGCCCGACAAACCGATCACGCTGACAGCGGATTCGTCGGTGGGTTCCTTCCACACAGAGTGGAATCCTGAGATCCACATTTCTTCACACTGCACACCCTTCAAGAAGTCACCCAGCAAGGTGCTCTTGTCATGCAACTGTGCCCCCTGGCCCTCCTCAATTCCCCCGAACTCGGTGGTGTCATTGGAGGAAAGCGGAAGAGAAGGATTCGGACCTCCAACCTCAAGAGAGGTCACGGAGAAAATGGAAAGGAAAAGAGGGAAGAGGAACGCCCGAAACACCCCAACTTTCATCATGCAAGATGAGAAAAGAACAGTTTGCCTGATGAAGGGGTTCCTGCTGTGTTTGTGACTTCAGTCGAACACAAAGACACTCTCTTTAAGACGGAATCCGATCAGGCAACACCTTGCCGTCTCCTGACAACATCATTGTTGTCTCCTTACTGCATGATCTTGTGGCCCGAGTTTGGGTGGCCTGGTCGGTCAGTCTACAGAAAGATGAAAGCTGCCGGATGAGCATCTGACGAAGACAGGAGTTCAACTTGCCGAACTCTTAATTCGTCATGAATTGCGTGATCGATGACTTTACTTTCTTCGTATGTATCTTTTTCCGGAGTGCATAGGCCCGCGGCATGCAGGGGATTGCAGGGGCGGAGCGCAGCTCTCGCGCGTCTGCATGGTGCCTTCTCGGAAGCAGCGTTCTCCGGGTCTTCGGACTCGGAGGGCGCAAAGTGAACGGCTTTTTTTGGGTATGCAAAGCAGGCTTTCTAGAGCGGCCATTTTTAGCACCGCGGCCGGCTGCGCCGCGGTTCCTTCCAGGCCCCTCCGCGGCGGCGCCCCCCCCCGTTTGGGACATGGCCCCATATACCGTAAAAACGGTTTTTTCTCAGCGCCGCAGGCGCCAAAAAAAATTTTTTAAGGTGTTTCAATGATAAATTTGATCAATTGCTGATCAATTTGGTTCAACTTGCCTCAGAAAAGGTAAAGACCAGAACAATCATGCCGCGGTTCCCCCCCTTTCTTCAAGGTTTTACAAATGCGGCACGCCGCGGTGCGCCCTTCGGGCGCTCCGCGGCACTTGGTACCGCTCCGCGGCACCGCGGCGTTTGACCGTAAACGCCGCGGTGTCTAGAAAGCCTGATGCAAAGATCGATTCAGTGATTGAAAGCTAGGAAAGTAGTGAAGGAAAGAAGAAACAGAAAGAAAGGCTAGATCTGTCCCTCATATGTGGGGACGCGGCATGCATAACAAAACCCTCGATCTTCAGAAAGAAAGGTGAATTTAAGATTTTGGGTGAAGCTTAGTGAAGCTTGATTAGAAAGGGGCTGAGTAGGTTGGGTCCTTCCTTGATTGAGGTCTTTGGAGGTCTTTCTCTCTTAACAAAGTGTATCAAAGTCTAGGGCCTCGCACTCCGGAGTGTGTATTGGGTTACATGTGAAGTTCTTAACTTAAAAATATATTTTTTTCTGAAAATCTAGATAATTTGCTAATTGTACAGGTCAACTAAGTCAAGTTACATCAGAAAAACATATTTTTACAGTATAGGTCTTCAGGTTACATAAAGTTACCCCCCTTAAAGTCATGTCCCTTAGCTGGGTTACAGGTTACAAGGTTATGGACCCTTTTGCAAACATGTAGGTTCAGCTTGTAACCGAGGCTCTCTAGGGTGTAACCTTATGGAACCATATGTTACATGAATGCCAAAAGCTGTATGCAATGTCCCAAACATATAAACAGACTGAAACGGTGATTTTCTATGAGATCAGACTAATTATCCAAGCCCAACGTCACCAACGCGAATCGTTACATGATCAACCCAGCCGTCCAGCCACAGATGGTGTCCCTTCATTGACAGAAAAAACAACACAAAGACTCAATGGCATTGTCCTATCCAGCTGTTTTAAACAAAAACAGAAAACAAAGCATGCACTATATTGATTGTACAAAACTGAACACAACAGACACAAACCAACAAACAGAAATAAAATGAACAGAACGGTTTGGAAAAGCCTTCTCTGTTGTCTATACCCCCCCATATCCCTCCCATCACCAGGCCTCACCCACTTTTTCAATCTGGATGCAGATGCTCAAGAGTCAAGAGCTATCTACATCGATCGCTGCATGGGCTTTATCTGCTTTGCGTTTTGCCATCTCTTTTTTGGAGAGCCTGCCATAGCAGCCGTGTGACTTGTCGGGATCTATGTTGTCAAGATGGTCACGCTTAAAAGCGTTCATCTGCAGATTGCCAGTCGTCACATTCCTCAAAATCACCTTCAAGAAATATGGTTTTTGACGAGTAAGAGCAGCTGCAGAAATCACGGTCATCCCCCTTCTTGCTTTCGGTTTCGTCTCCTCACCCTGACCACTTCTAGACTTCTTCTTTCCTTTTGCACCCTTTCCTGTTGCAGTCTTCCCTCCCTTTTTCAAAACCTTCCTGTCTTCCTTCTTTTTGTTCTTCTCTGCTTTTTCGCCATCCTGTTGTTCGGCTGTGTACTTACTATATGGATGTTCTTTGCAGCCGAAAAATGCTACCCAGTTCTCCCCAGCACGAGGTTTAGGGATTTCGTCAACGAACTCCCCGTCCACTAGCCCTTTGACAACCAAATCCTTCACAGGATTGAAACCGTCCCACCCTTTCTCCTGGCCTTCCCACTAAAAGCTTGCCTAGGCCGCCCAGACTTCAGGTTTTTTCCTATCCTTGTTTGTCCCGTGAGCAACGTTCTTCTCAGCAAGAACCTGTCTTCTTTCTTTCTACTCTTCCGCATACTTTCTTCCCCTTTCAGCAAGAAGATCAAAAGCCTTCTTATCATTCAGTTAAGACAGAAGAAGCGCCAAGTGCATTGGCTTCCATTTTTTCTCTGTAAACAACCAAAAGCAAATGGAAGGCAAATGCTGAGATAATGAGGCAAGAGGCTGAAGAGGAGGGGGGGGAGAACAGTTTGGAGATAATGGAGGTTCGGGCTGTTCAGAATGGAGACGCCGCTCCTCAGCCCCCTGCTATGCAGCCATCTGAGGCTTCCAGCTCTTCAGAGGCATCAGCTAGGGCATCAGCTGGCTCTGAAGAGGATGCAAACGGACTTGTTGAGATGGAAGTGAATATTGAAATTGATTTAATAGAAGAGGGGGAGGAGCTTGTTGGTCTGTTGAGTCGCGAGGCTGACGTTGTGCAAGGGGAGGAGGCGATCGCAGATTATGCAGGGTGCGTCATGATTCAACGCCCTCTCTGGGGTATAATGCGTCACTCCACGGCGCTTCCGCTTTTTTCAAAAGACAAATTGACTACAGATCGCTTGACAAGAGTCATGAAGAAGGGCAAGAAAGCTGCTTTGCCTCAGAAGGGGGAACTCTCCATTCGGGTGGGGGGGGTGTACACCTGTCAGTGGGTTGAGGGAGACGGTTACTCATGGTATTTAAACAAAGTGCTGGACTTTGTTGACCCAAAGAGAGTCAACAAGCACACACGTCTGCCTGCCTCTACAGGTATGCGCATTGTTTCCTTCACAGAACCTCAAAAAAACATATGGGTGTTGGTTTCTTCTTTTCGCGAGAATCGGTCAGAAGGGGAAGAGGGGGACGATGTGTAGTTTTCGGTGATGAGACAGGCTCCATCCAGACAGCGGGCACGGAATGCATCCACCTCCCAGACTGCTTATCCTTTCAGAGTAAATAAAATGAGAATTGACGCAGTCTTTGCCAAGCCTGAAAATGCTCTGTGTGCAGGGGACCACGTGTTTCTGTCGATAGAGGAGTATGAAAAAATTGAGAAAAAATGGGCAACTCTGGATCATGAGGAGGCAAGTGCCACTGAGGACGCCATGTAGTGCCAACTATGAATGGAAATGAATGTCTGGCCCTTTGTTCTTGCATAAAATGTTGTTTTCAACTTGTTTTATGCATGCTTACACAGGGTTACACAAGGTTACATGCTATAGGGGTAAAAGGTTACAGGTTACAGGGTTACGAGGGGTTTAGCGACAATGTGAGAGGGACAGGTCAATTTTGATTATTTATGCATGTAACCTCAAAGACCGATGAACCATATTGGCATTTTCTTGCGTAACTTTATCCAAATAATTGATTGGTACAGGTTTTGGGGTATAGGATGATTTTAAAAAGTCTAGACCCTAGGGTTATAGAGGTTGTAACCTACCTGAGGTCTATAAGTGTTAGGCCCTAAATCAAAGTCTAGCCTTTGCAATTTTGCCTTTGCCAAAGGAGGAAGATGTTATAAAAGTTCTGCATGCACCACTTGTGATCTCCCCTTTTTGTTTTTCTATCTTACTGTTGAAGTGATAAGCTGCGCATTGAAAGTGATCAATAAGCTTGCTCCTAGAATCGTGACTAATAGGAAAAAGCTGAACCTTCGGATAAACTAGGTTTAATCTGCCCCTCTTATATGGGTATATATAGGGCTAGATATGGCTAGATATGGGGACTTAGTATAGGGATGCGGCATGCATACCAAAAACCTCTATCATCATTTCTGTCCTTTTTTCTAGGTTAAGTTTAGGGTCTGATTGATTGATTGAGGATTAAATCTTAGATTTAACGACACCAAATCCTAAGCCACTAACAAGGCTTTGAAGACAACCCAGAGCACACATTCATGGGGGGGGGGTGAGGAAGCCTGCATGCCAGTCGGATTGATTCGCCTCAACTTGCCTTATCGACAGAATGGACCTTCTTGAGACAGTCGGCTATAGCTTTAGAACCGCTTCTAGGCAGGATTGTACACAACAGTAACACCATATCCTTCATTTTCTTCTTATTATCAGAAGTGTCCCTCCCGGTTGCACCTGCAACGCGTTGTGCAATCTGTATTCTTATGTTAATGGGCGCTTTCTGCTTTGCAATTTCGTACAGTTTTTTCAGCCTGTTCTGTTTCCTTTCTATATCCTTACACTCTCTTAGGACATGAACCTCATCTTTGATCATACACGAAGGGGACAAACATTTATTGCACAGCCGTTCTGGTTGGGTTCTATTTATATTCCCCCCTGTGAGAGCCCTGAAAAGCGTACGGAAGCTTGAGGAGGACTGCAACAGACTCTTTGGCAGAGGTTCAACACTGCACTCTATTATTTCACTTCTCGGACGCCATTTCCTTTCACTCAGAAGGTGTATGGCCAAACGCTGTCTGGATGGATTTTCTGATTGGAAAGGGGAGAGATTCGTAAGGTGAGGAAAAATTCTGTCTCTGTCTCTAACGTTTCTAGTTTCTTCTTTCAACCAGTCGGACAGCCAGGCACCCTCTACGATCTTTTTTACTGCCCTTTTCTTTCTACCCTTACCCTTCCTTTTAAACTTGTCCCCCACCGTGCTTGGCAATAGAGGCCACAAAAGGGAGCAATATTAATCTAATAGAACGGCCAGCCATTTTACTGTCTTAACAAAGCCTTAAGGTTCACATGAGCCAGCCAAGTACTCATTCCACACTGCCTGGAGTAGAGCATGGTCGATCGATTTGATGCATTGGATGAAGCCCCCACTTAACTTACCAAGTAGAGAACTGAATGGCTCAAGAGAGAGAGAGAGAAGGGAAGGCGAAATAAAGGAGTGATGGGAGAGACCAAAACAATATCAAACAAAACGTAACTGTAATGCATCGAGGCAGGCAACATCAGATTCTGTCTTTCTCAGCGGGATCGTTTCCAGTCTATACAGCGCAACTGGCAGCCAGAGGGCCTTGAACAAAGTAATTTTAGAAAAGGGAGAAACAAAGCCCAGAGAAGAGAGAGTACCAAACACAGCCCCCAAAGCCTTCTCTGCCGCCTCAATGCGGGCTTCGACTGTCTTGCTAAAGTTTCCGCCCTCAAAAACCTAGTTGCTCAAATACTTATATTTACTCACCGCTTCCACTGGTCTGCCTTCATAAAGAAAAGGGGTCTGGGGCACTAGGTCGGGGTGGGGAAAGGAGAGACGCATAACTTTTATCTTCTTTAAATTCACCTTCAGGCCGTGTTCTTTACAATAGTCCTCGAGGCAAGACAGGCATTTCTGCAAGTCTGAAGCATTGTGAGCAAACAGAACAAGGTCGTCAGCGTATCCGATGCTTTCGATTAAAACGTCAGACAGTCTGACACAAAATTACGCAAAATATCAAAATTCGGGACACACACTCCACTTTACGTGATCAAATAAATATTAGCTGCTGAACTGCCATCCGTGCAGATATCAAAAATTTAGAAAACAGTTCAAAATACCCTCCAAAACAGTGTCTGACCAGGGTCCTGAGTAGACCTGAGAAAACCAACTTCCGCGTAGCCACCTACTGCCACCCACATGATAGTTCTACCTCCCTAACACTACAAGCCACTTAAAAATTATTTTGCTCTGTCGGATAGACTTGAAAGTCCACGTCTACAGCACGGACTTTGTCTTGAAAGTTTGTGCCGCTGGCGTGTACTATGTCTTGAAAGTCTGTGTCACAAGCGCGGAGTATGTCTTGAAAGTCTATGTCACTGTGACTTTGTGAAAGTCTGTAACTAAGTTGTCCTATGTTTATACATAAATCTTTGTCTTCAATGTCTTATAACCAAATCACTAGCTGCTGGTAGCTGCTGGTTGGAATTGGTTGCAATCCGATATCTTTCTTTTACTTGAATTAAATTATTTTGGAATCCTTTGATCAGTCGCGGCGCCGCATGGCTCTAGGTATAGCTGCGTCACTAGCGGTTGCTAGCCGCTTGCGTGGAGAACTTGATCAGCTACGCCACAGGTGGCGTGTCAGGCGCGGACGAACTTGATCAGCCGTACCACAAATATGAACGAACTTAAACGTTCTGCTTTCAAGTGGCCAGTAGTGTCAGGGAGGTGGATAGTTCAGTAACTTCAGTTTATGTAGCGTATGACTACCAGGCAGGTAATCAGCCCCGAATTCGAGTCCTGCGACCCGCCTTTTTCACTTTAGTATCACAGCTTTTCCACCCAAATTGCTTCGCTCCGGCATGTCAAAGAAGAATGATCGAGGGTTTTATTATGCATGTTGCGTCCCCACATATGAGAGCATATCGAAGAAGCGTAACAGAGGTGACATCATGCTACATCATACAACATCGTGCATGCAGGAGTATAATATGCTTTTGGCTTTACAAGTCGATCTGTATGAAGCATGCAGAGCCGTTTGCGATCTTTGTTACTCACTATGCACGCCTGTTTCTGTGTGAACGCGACCTTTTCTTCTTCTGTTCGAGTCTTCTATTGCCACCTCCAACGCGCATACTGCTCGTGAGCTCACTAAGCGAGCACTTCAGGGGATCTCGCGCTTAGCCTTATCTCTAGAGCTGAGTGATTAACGATCTCTGGCATGAACATGGGCTGCTCGGAGTACGGCTCCACTCTAGCAAAGCCAACTTCATTCATATAAGTTTTTATTTTAGCTTTTGGCGTCGCCGCGCGCGGCCGCGCGGGAATGCGGACGTCGAATAACGTCGAAAGTATAAGGCTATGGGCATGCCATGGGCCTGGCCGGGCCATGTAGGACAGACTCTAAGCACAAACGAAAAGCCAACCTGCCAAGAAAAGAGCTACATGCAACAATGAAAATCATTAACAATGGAAAACAATGAAATACAATGAAAAAAAAAGCTACATCAATATTGCTTCGACATAGTTATCCAAAAGGAATCGCAGTTAGTCGCAATGTATAATAGTGACGTGTATCGTGAAAAACAATATAAAAACTATATTTCACTTGATCTTTATCGATCCCTTATGTATAAAGTGATAGTACTGCGCATAAATAACGGTAGACACAGGCAGATATGAGAGACAAACAGTGATAGCCAACTGACATAGCCAAATCTAAGCTAATACACCTATATACCGGGGCCAATCTAGGCCATACAGTACTACCCAAACCGTGGGTCAATACCTGTTGGAGTGTGTCTGGGTACACACTCCGATTTTAGGTCCGGCCGTAGACCCTGATTAACCGTGATTCCGGTAAGTTGCCCTTTTAACTTACCATTTTTGACAACCGGACATTTTTTAATTAATTATAGTTAAATGAATGAATGAATGATGTTGGCTTTGCTAGAGTGGAGCCGTGCTCCCAGCAGCCCATGTTCATGCCAGAGATTGTCAATCACTCAACTCTAGAGATAAGGCTAAGCGCGAGATCCCCTGAAGTGCTCGCTTGGTGAGCTCACGAGCAGCATGCGCGTTGGAGGTGGCAATAGAAGACTCGAGTTATCAAAAATAATTGGCAAAGGCCTTTAAAAGTTAATGTTTGCTTATACGTGCTTTAAGCCCGCTTTGTACATCAATTTTCAGCTTTATGCTCCACATACTTCTCGAGATTCACCAACAAGACTTTTTCAAAATAGCAAGTTAACTTTTCAAAAAGGTAAATCAAAATGTCCGGTAACTGGACTTTTTTAGACTTTTTCACTGGCCGGACATTCCAGGACATTCCACTGGACATTCTTTTATAGTTTTTACATGCACTCTAGCATACACTAGGTCGTGTCACTAGTGTGATTAGGCAAAACCACATCGGTACATTATCAAGCCGATACCTAGCAATCTAGCTAGCAGTGGACCGCGCCGTCACCGTGGGGATTTCCAGAATATAAAATCCTATCCTATCCTATCATAGACGTAGGAAAGCTTGGTTCCCCACCTCCTAAGCTAGTTCTAGCTTAGCTCAGAGACTTGACTCATCCTACTTACGGAAGAACTGACAGTGCGGTTGCTTTCTTACAGTCAACGTCTGATAGGACAAATACATGCTTTTCTATTTAATTCTATTTGTCGTACGTTAATTACTCCCGTCTGCATATTATTTCTCTTCCAATATAGACTGCCATGGCGGTGCCTCCATGAGCCTGCGTACGTGTGCTGTGAGCCGTGTGGGTCCCAACGGCGGTAGGGCGCGCCAGTTCGGCTCAGCCCGGGGTTGGCCGGCCCCGTGCCTCGCCTCACAATACTACGTGCCCCCCTCCCCTGAGCGTGTGCCCCCACGCGCTTTGCAAAGTCATTGACGGGTCTCTTTTCTGTGGTTAACTGGTCCTGGGACTTAACTGACTAATGCCGGCTTAAGAATTCGTTCACCTTCTGTCGCGCGTTCCTCAGATTGGAGGCTGGCTCCCAGGTGGCTTCACTTTCTTCGTAACCCACCCACTGAACCAAGAACTGTTTCCCTCGTCCCCTGCCTCGGACGGCAAGGACTTTTTCGACTTCGTACTCTTCTTCTGCCCAGGCAGGCTGACGGACTGGCGGGCGTCCCCGACGTCCTTCGGAATGGTAGGGTTTGCACAGGAAGGTGTGCACTTCAGGGTGCTTTCGACTCCCTGCGGGCAGAGCAACTTCTAGGTTGTCTTTCGATTTGTCAAACTTCATGACTTCAAACGGCCCAAACCAGAGGGCGTCCAACTTTCGTGCGTACACGGGCACATCGGGTCGGGCAGAAGTGGCCCACCACGAACGGTGGATCAAGACATAATCCCCCACTTTAAATGCCCCACGTAGGGAAGCTTGGTTCCCCACCTCCTAAGCTAGTTCTAGCTTAGCTCAGAGACTTGACTCATCCTACTTACGGAAGGACTGACAGTGCGGTTGCTTTCTTACAGTCAACGTCTGATAGGACAAATGCATGCTTTTCTATTTAATTCTATTTGTCGTACGTTAATTACTCCCGTCTGCATATTATTTCTCTTCCAATACAGACTGCCATGGCGGCGCCCCCATGAGCCTGCGTACGTGTGCTGTGAGCCGTGTGGGTCCCAACGGCGGTAGGGCGTGCCAGTTTGGCTCAGCCCGGGGTTGGCCGGCCCCGTGCCTCGCCTCACAATACTACGGTAGACATTATATAAAGAATCGCATTAAAGATTGTTTCCCTTTCAAATGTTTTGTTCACATTTGTTCATTACTTTTTGAAGCTCTCACTAATGTTTTTATCATTTCTAGTATGTCAACTTAATTAATTAGATTCAACTTAATTTAACCTACTAATTAGCCTTCAATGAGTTTCAATCCTAGGTTTCAATCTATTGTCACCCAGCAGAATTACTATAACCCTAGCTATAACCTCTAGATAATGTTGAATGATCTGGTCTCCGAGTTAACACGTATAAGTCTGTCACTTCTCTGTCTATTGTATGTGAGTTCCTCTCCAAGGGAGGCTTTCCTCTTTTCATATTCTTTTCATGATCTACTTTCACTTAGCATCAGGCCAATGAGTCGGCGATGACTATATATAATCGATGACTCATTCGATCGGACCTCGGATCGGTCACTTTATTCGTGTTTCGGCGGGCCACACAGTTTCGCGTGACTGTGAGGGTGTATTCCTGTATATCGGCCCCGGCAGCGTGTGACTCCGGCATGCCTCGCGTTGTTGCATGGATCATAACACAAATCATCTTCAATCCGGCAAAGAAAAGAGACTTTTCCCGGCCCGGGAATCCTGGGCAAAGACCAGTCTGAGCCCAGGTCTGAGCATAATAAACCTGTTGCTGACTCACACCATGCATGATCGCCATGTATCATCTCTGCAGGGCCTGCACGTATTCCTGAATCAGAGCGCAGCAGGAGTTTTACTATCAGTCATGTAGTCGCACAACGTCATTCCAAACATTGGCATACAACCGGACCCTGTCTTCAAGCACAGATGAGGACAAATCACCTCAGTCGCAAACCAAAAGGGAACAGAGCCAGGGTCCCTCCCGCAAGAGCTGGAGCGCAAGAGCTGGAGATTCTTGTCAGATCAGCACACTGACATGCAGGGGCTAAAAATTTAGGTGAGAAGCAAGCAAACAGACCAGATCGAAGTCGGAAGCTCACTTACTCGGCAAGCGAGTTCACTTGCGCACTCAATGTGCATGCACTCTCTGATACTACTCGACTCGAGCTACTTTGCTGGGACCCTGGCCTTCCCCTTTTGAAGGCTGAGCACCCCTAGTCTCCCCTTCAGACCCATCCCTCTCTTCGGTGCTTCTTTGTGTCTCCTCAGGGCCTGTTCTGCTCTCAACTTCGCCTTCGTTTTTGCCTGGGCCGCTCTGTTTGGGGTCAGGCAGGGCACACTTCCTGATCGTGAACAACATCGACCCCAAGTCTTCCCCATCCCAAAACTGAGTCTCTTCGCCCCATTTGAAGGCCCAAACGCACGCCCCCCGAGAGAGCACATCCTTCAGCTCCGTCTCAGTCTTTGGAGGCTCTGTAGGCATCCTGTCCTCTATCACTTTGACACTGCTTTCCTCCAGAGCTGCCATCAAGGCCGCGTCAAAGGTGGAGAAGATGCCGATGACATCCGAGTCGCAGTGTCCTGGTTTGTAGTCAAATCGCATGTAGCATGCGACAAAAACCTGGTTCCTCTGCTCGGGAGCGCTCATGGAATCAAATTTTTCCTTCAAATGATGCACACAAACGCCCACACTCCCCAGGGCCTGGTCTTTTGTGTGCTGTCCTGCGTCTCAACTTGACGCGGCCTGTTGGGAATCCACTGACAGTTGCAGTGACTGTCAAACACGAACTCCAAACCCGCTATCACAGATCCGCTCTGTTCTCGTGTAGTGAGGACCGAAGATGAAAAGCATCGTTTGACGTGCCTCGATCTATTTATGTATATAGCTGATAAGAGGCGCAGGGAAGCTGAGAAGCTGATTGTGGCTCTCATGTGGCTCTCTTTCGAACTTAGGTCCGATAATGACTCCGATTGAAGGCTTGAAAAATCTTGAAAATACGCGGAGACGGCCGGCCATGTGCGTGTATATTGAGCAGTTTATTTCGCCTTCCGGGCCATTCGCACGCGGAGTGCGTCAGATTTTTCGGGGCCATTTGGGGGCCCAGCACCGATCGACTTCGTCGGATCCTTCCGCTTGACAATGCTTGACAGTGTTGGTGTTGGAACAGAAAAACACTCTCGTCTCGACATTTCGTGTTTGGAGACGCAGTGGATCTCGAAGGAGAGTGGCCTGCTTTGATTTCTTGAGGGGAAGTGCTTGAAGAACGGCTGAGTTTCAGAGAAGGTCTGGAGATGCAGGTCGTTTCTGTTTTCGCTGCTGTGGCGTTGGCAGCCTCTTCTGCCTCCGCCTTCGTTCCCTCCACATCCCGCAGCTCTGGTCTTCTCTCAAAACAACGAAAGACCGAGGTCGGACTTTGTCTTCTCTTGTCGACCTCAAGGGAATGCTGTGTCATTCTGGAGACGCCTATTTTCGTGTCTATTCACAATGTCTGTTTCTGTATTGTATGTGCGTGTGCAGCTGAATGCTCTTGAGGATGCCTTTTTTGCTCCCGTGGAGGAACTGATGAACGCAGCCCCCGCTTCGGTTGACTTCTCTGACGCCATTTCTTCGAGCAGCGAGGTCCTCGCGAGCATTGCCGCAGACTCGAAACTCGCAGTGGACGTGCAGGGAGAACTCGTCCCTGCAATGATCGCTGCCGCAGAGAAGTTGGCAGCCAACCCTGGAGCAAAAGCGGTGGGTCAATTTGACTTCTTTCAGTTGGCAGTCTGGCGGCCAAAGAGGGTTTTGCTGTGAAGACGCGTTGTCTTGGGGAGTGGGCAGGTGGAGGAGACGGGAGGCGTCGGTCTACCTCGTGATTGGTTCCCTTCAGGGTGCCGGTCGTGTCTCTTTTTCTGTGCGGAAGTCCCTGTTTGCTTCTTTCTCACGTTTTTTTTCTCTTCTTCTGTGCCCGGTGCGTTCGTCTGTTCTCTCCCCTCCCATTGGTCCGGCACTGCGTTTTTGTTTGATGGGGCTCCCCATTTTCTTCTGTGGCGCTGCTTTGTCCTGACTCCTCCCTCTTTTGAAACGTCCATTCTGTCTCTTTCTCACATCAAAACACACACCCTCGTCGCGACTCTGCAATCGTCTCGCCCGTTCTCTTTTCTTTTTCGCCTCACCTTCTGTTTCATGTCTCCGTCCTGTATGGATGCGTAGTTTTGCTGTCTTGTTAGTGGGAGTTGTCTT
This sequence comes from Chromera velia, assembly GCA_018398765.1. NCBI lineage: Eukaryota > Chromeraceae > Chromera > Chromera velia. Next base: position 63,099 of record JAHBMJ010002517.1, on the reverse strand, counting down.
GCGTCTCTGTCCAGGTGAAGGCACATTTTCCATCGGTTTGTTCTTTTTTGAATGTTGTTCTTGCCTGCGTCTTGCCCGAGCATCCCGGGTATGTCTTCTCCATTTCCTTCTCTTCCCTTCCTGCTCTGCTAGCTTTCCATCCATCCATCCATCCATCCATCCAATCTCTTTACTTCCCTTCTCTGTACTTTCGTTGGTGACAGACAATCGTTGAATAATCCGATGATCCATCCATCCATCCATCCATCCATCCATCGTGTTGCTTGCAGGGTGAGATCCTGGACCCGAACTCCAAACTTGTCCAGTTGAGACAAGTGGGAGGGCTGGTCACTGGGCGCCACGGAGTGACGAATTTCGATAACAAGGTTCCCTTTCTTCTCCTGGGGGCTGCTCCTGCTCTCTTCCACACCTTTCTGTTCTTTGGCCTCGCCACTGTTTTCGTTTTCAAGCAGGAGAACGAGACCCCCTTCCGCAGACAGTACGGAGGAACCGGGTACCCCCGTCTGGACCCCTATACTATGCACAGGGGGGACAAGCCTAGGGAGAGGGACTGGAACGATCCCATCACTATGTGAAAGAGAGAGCACCAGATGCTGAAGGATGGATGCAGAGTGGAAAGGAAAGAGGGGGGAAGGCCTCCTTGTATCAGACAGAGAGAGCAGGCAGGAGAGAAGGGAGGGTTGGACGTTTTCCTCTCCTCTCAGATGGCGTGGCTTTCCCTCCAGTTTTGAAAGAGAGGAGGGAGGTGTGGTTGGCTGATCGATGTGTTGTCACTGAGGGAGCTGGAGGGGGCCGGGTGTAGATGTATCTATCTGCCGCCATGCGGCTGTATCGAAAGAAAGGAGGAGGGTGGTGAAAGGGTGCATGCTTGCAGCTGCCTTCCAGTGTTTTAAGGGGGGTGCGACCAGTCTGTCTCCATCAGCTGTTTTGATCTTTCCAGAGGTTTCTTTGAATTGGGACCTGTCCCTCTTGTCCCTCTGGCGGGCGAGATGAGGGGGTTAAAAATGAAAAAAGAAAAAATTGGAGGAGCAGGAGAGTGCAGAGAGGGAGGTCTCACAGATAGACAGACCTGACCGCAGACACAAGAAAGAAAGTGAGGAGACTCCGGTGCGGTCGATAGAAAGGCCCTGACCACTTTGGTCGGTTGGGGGTAGAGAGGCTTTTAAAGTAAAGGCTGTAACGACGGCTGCAGATATGCATGCACACATGCAGACAGAATGAATTTTCGAGTCGGGCAGTCAGTCGGCTTGATCATGCTCGATGAGTTCGTCTGTTGATGGTGCGGTCGAAAATGTACCCGGCCCGCCCGCCCCATCCGGAATCGTTTGAGTCCGGATCGTTCGCTGGCTCAGCTTCGCTTCTTGGAATGCGGGTGGCTGTGCACGCGAATGGGCGTCGCGGCCTCAAATGTGAAAGCCTCACGTATAAGACCTTCAGCTGGTCTTTCTCCAGCCCTTCTCTGTTGCATACATTTTCAACATCCCATTAATTATAAAAAGCAATCAATATCTAAATTAAGCATCGATAATATCCTGTTTTAAGTTGTCTTAGGACAATATAAAATTTATATTATGACTATTTCTGTGTTACCCTGCAAGTAGCCAGGATTTTATAGGATTTTAGGTTAGAATTATACAGGATTATGTAAGCTAGAATTTTACTTGATTTTACGGGATTTTTTCTACGTTTTTAGCTAGGAATCTAAGCCGCATTATGGGCAGTGTAGGACAGTGTCTTTACTATCAGTGCTGCACATATAGATACGTGCGGACGGTCTCTTGAAAAACAATACTGCAGATATCGATCATCTTGATTATACTCTTTCAAGTAGTCCTTAGGTTCACGGAGGTTGTGATACTAGACTTGAGTTTATGAATTGACCTGCGAGCTATATATCGCCTCGGGGGGCAGTTCAGCTTTGCTGAGATTAACCAAGAGGCCCTGATATTGCGCGATCACTCAATTTTTTAGGAGGGGGATCGATGTCACCGCTTGGTTAATTCCGTGAGGTAAATTCCGTGAGGTTAATTCGTGGAATCAAGCTGAGTTAATATACATTTCGCCTCGGAGGGCAGCTCAGTGTTATGGTGGTTCGGGAGCCTTGAGATAGCGCGATACAGTGCACACTTACATAAACATTGTAGCATTTGTATGAAGTAGTGGCGGCGCGGACGCACTTTTCGTGGGTAGCATGTACTAGTGATGATGATTGAGGGTTAAATCCTAGATCTAGCGACGCCAGATCCCAAGCCACTAACAAGGCTTTGAGGACAACCCAGAACACACATTCATATGGGGGGGGATGAAGAAGCCTGCATGCCAATCGGATCGATTTGCCTTAAGGCACACCACATCTACGGAGGCGCATGGAGACATAAGCGTTCAGTACACGCGCACACCACATTTATACATTAAATTCTGAATCAATCCGAAAAGAGAGTAAAGGCAAGGATGGATGAGAGGTAATGAGAGAAAAAAACGGAGTTAATGACAGACTCTTTCGAAAATCTACACTGGCTTACGCCGCCCGAAGGCAAAGTGGCAACTCAATCGAAGCAATCAATACCACAATCCAGTCACCAACTTGACAAGGGAAGAGGGAACCACAAAGGTTCAAGTTTATGCTCGCAATATGATCAGCTGGTTTTTATGAGGAAGGAGTAAAGAAAAAAGAAACTTTGATAAAGACAAACACCTGGTCAATCAAGTACATACACCCAAACATACATATAAACACCAAAAGCGCATCACCGAAAGCCTAATCGACCCTGCGGCCATCTCACAAGGTACTCGCAGATCTCTTGATATGCTTGGAAGACCGTGTTCTCCCATGACTTGGGAGTTCCGTCTCCACCTTTGACAATCAGACGAGTCATTCGTCCTCGTGGCCCAACGCTTGCACGAGCCATGCAGCCGTGTTGATTTGCCAGATAGTCCAGCATGGCAACTGCCGTCTCTTGCACGAGAAGCGGGGAAAGAGAAGAGCTGTCTCTTGTTAGGTTGAAAGAAGAAATGTCTTCTCCTTCAAAGGCTGGCTTCACAGGCTGGTTGCACAAGAAAACTACAGAATTCTCACGACCAGCTTGCCCCCCCTTTGCCTTTTTCTTCTTTTTCTTCTTCTTCAGAATCTTCTTTCTCTTCTCTATTGCATGGCTCTTCCCCTCTAGCTCCCCCTCCTCTAGACCCTCATATTCCTTCTCTGATTCAACAATGTTTTCATCTGGGGGGGAAGCGGTGTTTGGAGGGGGACGAGCTCTGCAAGCGTCTGAGAGGGAAGGGGGGCTGGATTCTTTCAGAAGGAGATGAGAGCCGCAAGCGCTAGCGCAAACGTCTATAAGAAACGGCGAGGTGGAGTTGTTCGGGGGGGGACGAGTGCCGTAAGCGTCTGCCGAAGCTATAGAGGCTTGTACAGAGGTGGGAAAGGCTCTTGTTTGTGGGCATGGAGGCGGCAAGGCTTGTGCAGAAGTGGGAGAGACTCTGGGGGGACCTGCTTGTAGGCACAGAGGCGGCAAGGCTTGTGCGAAGGTGGGAGAGGCTTCTGCTCGCAGGCACGGAGGCGGCAAGGCTTGTGCAGAGGTGGGAGAGGCTTCTGCTTGTAGACACGGAGGCGGGATGGCTTGCGCGGAGGTAGGAGAGCCTTCTGCTTGCAGGCACGGAGGCGGGACGGCTTGTGCGGAGGTGGGAGAAGCTTCTGCTTGCGGGCACGAAAGCGGGATGGCTTGTGCAGAGGTGGGAGAGGCTTTTGCTTGTCGGCACGGAGGCGGGGTGGCTTGTGCAGAGGTGGGGGAAGCTTTTGCTTGTGGGCACGGTGGCGGGGTGGCTTGTGCAGAGGTAGGGGAGGCCTTTGTTTGCAAACATGGAAGCGGGGAGGCTAGTGCGGAGGTGTGAGAGGCTTCTACGTACGGTGGGAAAGGGCGATTGCTACCAAAGCCGCGCTGTACAGTAACTTTGACAGAGGGCTTCACTCGGGGCGGGTCATGGAGGAGAGAGACGAGAAGTGAAGCAGCTGCGTCTCGTTTTCGTTCTTCTTTCAAAATCTCCTCCCATCGAAGCCTCGAGTGCCTTTTCCCTCTTCTTGCTCTTCGTTTTCGCTTCTCCCCAGTCTCTGTGACGTTCTTCAGCCCATTTTGGTCCCTTTGGTCAGCGTCCTTCCGTGTGCAATTCTGTTCAAAAGGATAGAAACGCGATTCACATTCTGAGATTCTCTCAGCTTCAAATGCGATCTGTTGGATGCAAAACTGCAACTGTAGGGACAGAGAAACTGCAGTCTGAGTACAGTGCGATACCCAAAGCGATTGAAGTAGAGAAATTGCTTGGTGGGCTCCTTTAAGGAGATTCTGTGTCAACATGGAGACGGCAAACGAAAATTCAGTCTTTCATGGCCAAATTTTAACCGTTTTTTCTTACGACAAGATCAGAGAGCGTCTTTTGAGGTTCTGCTGCTCATTGTCAGTGTCAAAGCGGTTGATTCATACTGCTGACTGATTGAGAGGTTCTTTTGGCCGCACATGCTGGCTTCTGTTCAGAAGTACGTGAGGTCATGCGACTCCTGTCAGCAGAGCAAGCATTCAAATCAGAAGCCTGCTGGTCTTCTACAACCTCTCCCAATTCCAGACGATGTGTTTGACGACTTGTCGATGGATTGAATTACTGCTCTTCCTCCGATGGACTTCAGAGGGATGACAGTGGATGTCATCCTGACAGTTGTTTGTCGACTCAGCAAGTACGTATGGTTCTTGCCTAGCAGGAAAGAAGCGGGTGCAGTGGAGACGGCGAAGCTATTCTACGATAAAGTGGTGTATGATCACAGACTTCTGAAGTCAATCGTCTCTGATTAAGACTCACGTTTTCTTTCTGCTTTCTGGTAGACACTCCACTTCCTCGCAGATACAAAGCTTCTCTTTTCTACCTCTGTACACCCACAGACAGATGGCCAAACGGAGAGAGACAACAGAACGATTGAACAGATGCTTTGGTGTTTTATGACGAATCATCAGGAGAACTGGGTGGAACATTTGAAGGAGATGCAGTTTGCCTACAGAACGAGCGTGCACCCTTCGCTCGGTCGTGCTCCTTATTAGGTAGCCTGTGGGGGTGGCTACAAACAGCCTCAAACTTTCCCAGCTCTCCTAAATCCCCATCATACATGGAAGCAGGCAAATGATATGTGGAAAAACAGGACAGCGATCCTTCAAGAGGTGAAGGACCAACTGAATCAAGCCAGAGAGAGAGCAGCCCGACTTGCGAATTTTAAATTGAAGAGAAGAGAAGAAATCTTTAAGAAGGGAGATTGGGTGCTTGTGCACTGGAAATTTTCCAAGGGGGAAAAACTTCCACGGGGAGAGAAGATGCGGGCGGACGCACTTTTCATGGATAGTACGTACTAGTACGCATGGCCCGGCCTTAAGGCTCAGTCACGGGACCACCCTATGCCTAGTTGCCACTAAAATTGGAAAGGCTGCATGCTGTCATGTAGCAGTATTGTTTGATGACGTCACAGCCAGATTGTTGTGTGAGTCTTCAATGTACGAAGTGAACAGACCAAGACTAAACTGGCAGATTTCTCTATCTTAAGTTTATGAGCCTCGTTATTCGTTTGGAGTAATACTTATAACAAAGGTAGCAGAAGCGTGGTTGAGACCAATGGCCACGTACAGAGTTTCTATCAAAATCAACGTGTTGTTCAGTCGGAATAACAGTCATGTCTGACCCACTCCAAAGGTTGGACATACTTGAGCAAGAAGTACACAGCCTGTCAGCATTTATGAAGCAGAGGAGTGCCCCTTCCTCTGCACCACAGGATGGTCTAATGGAGGATTGCCCTCATCCTTCGGAGATCTTCGGAGGACCTTGTACCAGGTGGTGAAGTTGGAGTTCCTCTTCCTCGAGCCGTCACCGTGAATAAGCCCAACGTCTCCGATGGTAAGCGCAAGTGAAGAGGTACTTCAGGTTGACTGGAACGCCTGTGGAAAGGCAGTTGGATCTGACAATCAACTATCTCAACAACATGGAGCAGAACTATATTGAGGATTTGGAAGAGAAACAGGGGATTGTTGTCAACACGCTCAACGATTTGTTTGTGGCACTGAGGAAAAAGTTCACAAACCCGAAGAAGCAGGAAATTTTGAGGAAGGAACTGTATGCAGTGAAGTTTTCTCCTTCAAAAGGCATTGAGACTTACTCCGATGATTTCCTGCACGCTGCGGCACAGCTGACGGAGAAAACGACTGTGGAGTTGTTGTTTCACTACAAGAAGTCTTTGCCCGCGAAGATCCAACAGGAGGTCAGTAAAGCGAAGCTAAAGACGCTGCAAGAAGAGATAGAAGCCGCCTATCTGGCTGAATGAATGGAAGAAGATGGAGTGATTCATAAGGGAGAGTCCCACCCCAACCCACACAAAGAGAAAGGCAAGGGTGAAGGGAATGGAGGAGATGTTAAGATGACCGATGTCTGTCGTCTATACAACATCTCTCCAGCAGAGAGGAGGCATCTTTTGGATGAAAAGAGATGTTTTGTTTGCAAGAAGACGAGACACAGAGCCGACTGCTGTTTCAGAAATCCTGAAAACAGAGGGAGGAGGGGCTATCCTGGTTCATTCCCTCCCCCCCGTGAATCGTTCTCAGCCAATTAAGGTCCATCACAGAGCCCACCCATGCAAGGAGCATACCCATACACAGGTCAGCAGCGGGGATTTGGGGGGAATCAGGGTATGATGTGGTGGCCACAGGGTCGTACAGGTGGTGGTCGACCACAGATACAGTCACAGGGTTCTCGTTCTGCTCCACTATTAGGAGGCAGAGGAGGCAGACAGCGTGCTTCCTTCATTTATCCTGATGAGGGCAGCTATAAGAATGCTCTTGTGTACAATATACCCTTTCTGAGACTCCTGAATCATCCCTCACTGCAGGTGGTTGAAGGAGAGGATCTCGACACACCATATGCAGTCACTACTGTTAGGGCCGTCGATGAAGTTCAAGCGCCTCAGCCGAGAATGATTCGGTTTCAGGGGATCTTGGAGGGGACGTTGGTGAGAGTTTTACTAGAAAGCAGGACACATAAACTCTTCATCTCTTCAGACTTCTGCCACACCTGGCGCTTCCTGGTCAGGCCTCTAAAACATCTGAGAGGGTGCAAAAGAGCAGTGAAGGAGGATGGAAAGGAAGCGTTCTGTCAGGTGACAGAGTGCACAGCTCCACTTAAGCTGAGCATTCAGGGTTATAAAGAGGAGATGAAGTTCACCCTCGCTGAGCTTGATAACGAATATGATACCTTCCTTAGTATGAAGTGGTTGGAGGCCCACAACCCTCAGATCGACTGGAAAGAGAAAAGTGTGACTTTCCCCCACAGAGGTCAGTTGCTTACACTTTGGGGGACTGGGGGGGAAGATCCATATGGTGGGTTTGTGCCTCCTCCTATTTCTGCTAAGGGAGCTGAACGAGCAATTCGAGGAGGTGCCATGGTGCACATCTTCAGGCTTGCGCCTCGTCCCCTTCCCTCCGATCCATGTATTTTCTCTGAAGAGCAGTGTCTTTTCCCTGAGGAGCAACAGGAGACAGATTTTGATGAGTTAGAAGAGCGTTTGATTTGAAGGGCGTTTGAGAATCATCACTCCCTCTTTATGGCATGCAGGGACCCGAATAAAGCTTTTCTTTAGGCTCCTGTCGAATCAGTTCCAAAGGGTGTGAATTCTCAGACCGCAGCTGAGGAAAACAACTACAGGGCGTATGAGAAGGTGATGAAGGATCCATCTCTACACCCTGCAGCAAGGCGGGTACTTTCGCAATTCAGAGATATCTTCCTGAACGAAATCTCGGAGCTGCCTCCCAAAAGGTCTGTTGAATTCACAATAGATCTTGAGCTGGGGCATGCTCTACCCCCCCACACACCCTATCGTCTAAGTTATGGAGAGTTGGATGAAATAAGGAGACAGCTGGATGACTATCTCAAGAAAAGATTCATTTGACCCTCCGTTTCTCTGTATGCTGCTCCTACTTTCTTTGTTGCCAAGAGAGATGGGACTCTGTGAATGTGTATTGACTACAGAGCCCTGAACTCTCTGATAATCAAAGATAAGCATGCATTGCCCTTTGCAGAAGAGCTGCTTGATCGAATTCATAGAGCGCGCATCTTCTTTTGTGAAACGAAACCATAGCTAGCACGAGGCTCAGATAACAGATTAGAAGGTCTGTTCCTACAAACGTTCCCTAGAAGTCCTACTTCAAAGTCCAGTTCTCCTGATAGTCAATCTGGATGCCATGAACACAAGCCGTCCTGAAGCTATATCGATTGGAGTGGCTACGGGCGCGCGTGCTTCCGCTCGATCCCACAAGGCAAGCTCATGCGTTCTTTCAACGCCACTGACCGGCCCATGCCAACGCTTAGAGGCGGCGCGGCTACGAGTATTCACGTTACATTTTGACTCGACCTTCGACAATTCTTTCATCAGATTCGAGTGCGAGAGGCGGACATTCCGAAGACTGCCTTCACCACTCGGTATGGAAACTTTGAATGGCTTGTGATGAGCTTCGGGATATGCAACGCTCCGTCGATAAGCCAGTGGGCAGTGCAGGTTATTCTTCGTCCGTTGCTAGACAGGTGCGCTTTCGCTTGGATTAACAACATTTTGATCTACTCACGCAATGAGAAAGAACACGAGAGAGACCTGATTGACGTTCTCTCTCAGTTGAGGAAGCACAAGTACTACGCAAAGATTATGAAGTGTGAATTTTTTGTGCTGCAGACAGTGTATATTGGGTATGAGATCTCGCAGAACGAAGTGGGGCCAGAGAAGGAGAAAACAGACAAAATGCAGAAGTGGCCTTTGCCTCGAGACAAGCATGAGTTGAGAGTTTTTCTCGGGCTCTGCAACTGGTTCCGACGCTTTATTTTTGGATACAGTGCGATTTTGGCTCCTCTCACCCACTCTTACCACTCTGTTGAAAAAGGACATTCAGTTTGAGTGGACGGATCCTCAGCAGACAGCGTTTATTCTACTGAAAAAGAGGGTGGCTGACGTGATTACCCTCTATATGTTTGATCCTCTTCATCCCTTTGAGTTGTTCACAGATGCTACTGGAACGACTTTGGCAGCTGTTTTGATGCAGGAAGATTCGAGAGCAGCGGGACTGTGCGTCGTCTCCCTTGCTTCTCGGAAGCTTACAGCGGCTGAGCTCAGCTATCCGATCTGAAAGAAGGAGCTTCTGGCGGTGGTCTTTGATGTGAAGGCATTTCGCCCTTACATCAGTCACACCACCAAAGTTTGGTCAGACTATGAGAGCTTGAAGACAATTAACTCAGGAACAGTGTTGGTGGGTGCACCTGACTGATTGAGGAGATGGATTCTTTTTCTCAACGGTCTTGGCATCACACCTCGCTATCTTCCGGGTGCGAAGAATGTTGTGGCTGATGCTCTCTCTCGACAACCTGTGAGGTCTAAGACATAAGAAGAAAGTGAAGGAGAAACAGTCAGAATGATGGTGGAAGTGAGACCAGATGAAGAAATTTTCTCGCAGATCAGGTCAGTGTATGCTCAGGATTCTTTCTTTTCGGAGCTCCTGCCCTTTTGTTAGACCTGAGACCTCCCGCCCTCCCGCACCACACCTTTGCATGCGACTTGCACACTTCAGTTTGCGGAATAGACTTCTGTACTGGGATGAGCGTCTCGCGATTCCAACAAAAGAGCTTCAGAGGAAGATGATTCGTAAGCATCATGATGGCCGACTGTGTAGGCATTTGGAGGTTGACAAAACATATGCTCGACTGATTGAGAGGTTCTTTTGGCCGCACATGCTGGCTTCTGTTCAGAAGTACGTGAGGTCATACAACTCCTGTTAGCAGAGCAAGCATTTAAATCAGAAGCCTGCTGGTCTTCTACAACCTCTCCCAATTCCAGACGATGTGTTTGACGACTTGTCGGTGGATTGAATTACTGCTCTTCCTCCGATAGACTTCAGAGGGATGACAGTGGATGCCATCCTGACAATTGTTTGTCGACTCAGCAAGTACGTATGGTTCTTGCCTAGCAGAAAAGAAGCGGGTGCAGTAGAATGGCGAAGCTATTCTACGATGAAGTGGTGTATGATCACAGACTTCTGAAGTTAATCGTCTCTAATTAAGACTCACGTTTTCTTTTTGCTTTCTGGTAGACACTTCACTTCCTCGCAGATACAAAGCTTCTCTTTTCTACCTCTGCACACCCACAGACAGATGGCCAAACGGAGAGAGACAACCGAACGATTGAATAAATGCTTTGGTGTTTTGTGGCGAATCATCAGGAGAACTGGGTGGAACATTTGAAGGAGATGCAGTTTGCCTACAGAACGAGCGTGCACCCTTCGCTTGGTCGTGCTCCTTATCAAGTAGCCTGTGGGGGTGGCCACAAACAGCCTCAAACTTTCCCGGCTCTCTTAAATCCCCATCATACATCGAAGCAGGCAAGTGATATATGAAAAAACAGGATAGCGATCTTTCAAGAGGTGAAGGACCGACTGAATCAAGCCAGAGAGAGAGCAGCCCGACTTACGAATTTTAAATTGAAGAGAAGAGAGGAAATCTTCAAGAAGGGAGATTGGATGCTTATGCACTGGAAATTTTTCCAAGGGGAAAAACTTCCAGGAGGGGAGAAGACGCGGACACACTTTTTATGGATAGCACGTACTAGTACGCATGGCCCGGCCTCAAGGCCCAGTCACGGGACCGCCTTATGCCTACTTGCCACTAAAATTGGAAAGGCTGCATACTGTCATGTAGCAGTATTGTTTGATGACGTCACAGCCAGATTGTTGTCTGGGTCTTCAATGCACGAAGTGAACAGATCAAGACTAAACTGGCAGATTTCTCTATTTTAAGTTTATGAGCCTCGTTATTCGTTTGGAGTAATACCTATAATAAATATTCACGGTCGAGACACGCACGTTAACTGCACGATGCATACCCCCCGAGGCACTCACCCAACTAGTTGGGTGTATCATGCGTTAATATACTTCCCTCCGAAAACGCTAGGCTAGATCCGCCTCCCATATTAATATATGGGGACGCGGCATGCATAACAAAACCCTTAATCATCAAAACGCAGAAGCATAGTTTATAGTTTATAGTTTGGTCGGGGTGCGCCTGCATGTATAGCAAAAATTAACGTTTTCAGTATACCCTCATGCAATCACAACGGACTCGCGCGCGAATGCGCGCGAACAAACTGTATGCGCATGCATATATGCGCGCGACCCGCGCGGCCGCGCGATCTTAATTCGCGATCTTCATGCATGCAAGCAGAATGGTACCCTTCTTTGCATGCATGTATTGCAGTGCACGGAGTTTCGGTGAAGAAAGGATTCAATCGACAAACACCCAGATCCCATTCCAGGAAAGTGTGACTCTGAAGAAGAAAGTGACAGCGGGGTCTTCATCCCCCTTGCAGAGAGAAAACGAGAAGCTGATCAGGAAAGGGAAAACACCTCGAAACATCAACCATCGTTTTTTCCTCTTTTGTATTTGTCAAAAATGAAGAGTCTCTGTCTGGGGGTCTGTGCTTTGGCACTGACTGCCAAGAAAGCGAGTGCACAAGGTCAGTTACGCGCTTATTGGTGCAAGTTTCTCTGGTTCAACACACCCTCCTTTCATTTTGGGGTTTCCATGATTGGTGCATGCAGATTTGTGTCAGGCCACTGACCTTTTCGCTCCGGAGAGCACCTGCGTTCCTAGAGAAGGGCAAACGAACGGAGGCGCATGCCAGTCACAGCTCGGTCAGTATATCAGCACACAAAGGCGCACACGATCATTCAGTTCTAACTTGCCTGCTATACGTTTACCTTTTTTCCTCCAGATGTAGGGGGGGACATGGTGACTGACCTGGTGAACTGGATTTTCATTTATTTGCGGATCCGTCTTTCTCCTTTCTTCTGCATGAGTGCTGAGGGGAGCAGGGACTAGCTTTTTCTTTCACCCGCTCCCAGCTCCTACCTTCTCTGCATTTCTCCTGTGCTCTCCTCTCAGCTCTCCAATCTCATCCTTACGGTGCATCTCTCTCTCTCTCTCTCTCTCTCTCTCTCTCTGGCTTACATCTCTGAGGCTTGACCAAGCGCCTCGTACGCCTCTCAGCGTTATGGTCTGGTTTGGAGTATGGTATTCGTGCATATTCGTCGTGGAGCGGTTTGAAGACGCACTCCTGCTTTGTCAACGTGTCGAGAAAATCCGTTTCCCTTTATGTTCTAGCCCAAACAAATCGCATCCTTCTGTCCATCCACGCGTATGGTTGCAGGTGCGCCGCGCCATCTGATCATTGGAGGACTCCCGAAGGATGAGGCGCTTCAGATCTTTGACGGAATGGTCGGTCAAGAAGGGGGTGCGTAAAGTGGGTGAGTGGGTGAAGGGAATAAGTGAAAAACATTTCTGAGTGAGTAGAGGACACAAAGGCAGCTTGCCAATTCGAGTCCCCCCCTCTTCTTTTTGTTTCCAGTTTCGCCTTCAAATTGTGGATGGTCATTTGATCCTGCCGAAACAAACTGTGTCTGTCGCTCTGCTGCATGGACTGCTGCGGCATGACTTCAGTGCCTCGTCGTCCTTTTCCTCAGCAAAGAAGGAATGAATGAAAGCATCTTTTGATGCTTAGTTCCCCGGCATGTCTGCAGTATGAGCGGGTGAATTCGTACAGCCCCTCGGGAAAGCTCGGAGACTGGAAGGCCACCTACTGCATCAAGGGAAAAGCCGACGTGAGTGGATGCCAAAGAGCCCAGAGCACTGAAGGGGAGGCAGAGGGAGGGGTGAAAGAAGGAATAAACGACCGGCAATGGTATGAAAAGTTGAAAAAGGCGGCCGCTGGGCTCCTGTGGGCTCTCTCCCTGTTGCATTCTTCTCTTGCCTTTGAGTGTTGTGCCTTTCTTTCGAGACTTCCTCCCTGTCGGGTTTGTGCACCTTCGAGACTTCCTCTGCTTCTATCCCTTGCAATGCGGCCCTGCCCCTCCCTCCTTCTTTTTCCACCGTTCCCTCTTGCCCCCTTCCGTTCCCTCTTCATGGCTGTCTCTGTCTGTCTGCCTCCTGTTTTATTTACTTCAGTTCGAGGAGAGAGAGTGCAAGATGCCTGCCGAAGTCATCGAGATCTCCCTGAAGGGGTGCGACCAGTCAGTCAGTGCTCGATCCAGACCTGCAGAGATGAAGGAAGGAAGGAAGGAAGGAAGGAAGGAAAGAAAGAAAGAAAGAAAGAAAGGAAGGAAGGAAGGAAAGAAAGAAAGAAAGGAAGGAAGGAAGGAAGGAAGGAAGGAAAGAAAGAAAGGAAGGAAGAAAGGAAGGAAGGAAAGAAAGAAAGGAAGGAAGGAAGGAAGGAAGGAAAGAAAGAAAGGAAGGAAGGAAAGAAAGAAAGAAAGAAAGGAAGGAAGGAAGGAAGGAAAGAAGGAAAGAAAGAAAGAAAGAAAGAAAGAAAGAAAGAAAGAAAGGAAGAAAGAAAGAAAGAAAGAAAGGAAGAAAGAAAGAGAGGAGATGTCCTTCCTTCCTTCCTGCAGGAAGAAATTGACTGCGTGTTTGTCCGTTTTTTCTTTTTCTTCTCTCTTTAAGCTTCAAAAACACACGCCCACTCTCTGCCATGTCTTGTCTTTTTGCCCTGTTCTCTCCCTTTCCTGTCTCTTGTGTCGCTCATTAGTTCTTCCACTTTTTGTGCACTGGTGCTTCTTTCCGATGCTCCAGCTGAAATGTGACTACAAGCTCGGTCTCCATCGACAATACATCCCATCCATTCGTTCAGCGCACAAAGAAAGTTCATACTCCTCGTCTGTTTCCCTGTTGCCGCTTCCTCTCTCCCTCCCTCCCTCTTTCTCTCTCGCTCCCTCTCTCTCAGCCTCGCTTGCGAGCTCGCAGACTCGGGTGGCCTCCCCTTCAAGTACTGCTGGCACATACAGATGGGCACGCAGACAGACAAAATGGCCATGGAGGTCAGTCAGTCAGCAAAGAATTAACAGCTTTAGAGGCGGAACGAAGAGGAAAGCGGGGCAAATGAAAGAACTGCGTCATGAGCCAGAGCGCTCGTCTAAGCTTCGAAAGAAAGAAAGAAGTCAGAAAGGAAAGTGCTCAGACTTAGTGCGGCTTTCAGAGTCTCCGACTTCTGCTCCTCACTCTTAGAGAGGGACACCAAGCAGACCCTCCAGATGTGCTCAAGGAAAAGAGGAAAAAAGGTTTTGTTTTCATTCGTATGTTTCTCTTTTTTCTCACAGACCGACGAAGCTCTTGAAAGACTGTGCATTTTACTTCTTCTGCTTCTTCTTTTTCTTCTTCTTCTTCTGCTTCTTCTGCTTCTTCTTCTGCTTCTTCTTCTGCTACTTCTTCTGCTTCTTCTTCTTCTTCTTCTTCTTCTCCTTCTTCTTCTTCTCGTGCTCTCTCTCCCTCTTCGCATTTGAATCCTCCATGCTTTCCTCTCCCCTCCCCTCCCCTCCTGAACCTGCTGCAGGCCGACAAGGCAAGTCCCTGGAGTTCGCATTTCCGTTTTGCCGAGGCTTCCTTTCCCGTGTTGTCGGAGGAACCTGCCGAGTGGCTACCTGACCTCACTCACCTCGATGTTGTCGGGTTCCGTCTCCGCCCTCCCTTCTCCACACCCTTCATGGGCTGGTTTGACAACAAGGGGGAGGCGATGCAACAGGTCGGCTGCATGGCTAGTTTCAACTCTGCAAAATTAAGTCCACTAGCTGTCAAAGCGCCACGACGCGAACCGAGTTAGTAGGCACGGACACACGACACCCTCGACGTCTTTTTTTTTTCGACATGCAGTTTGTTTTGTTTGGAAGGGTCGCACACCCCTCCTTGTGAGTGGAGGCATCCTCGAGAGAGAACGGAAGTCTGCACATGAATGTTGATCGACTGATACTTTGCTACTTTCGCTCCATGGGCTCTGACTTGAATTTATTTGTCTGTCTGTCTACCTAGCTATCTCTCTATTTATCTATCGGTCTGTTTGTCTGTTGTTCTATCTGTCTGCCTGTGCCCGGTTCTCTAGACTTGCTGAGAAGCAATCGTGAAGTCTCATCCCGTTCTTCTACTCCCTCACTTCACCTCTCTCTGTCTTCAGGTTAAGCTCGTGAG
>JAHBMJ010002517.1:13039-43039 GCA_018398765.1 Chromera velia | reverse complement strand
CTTTTTGTCGAAGAGGAGAAGGAGGGCGAGGCGGCACTGGACGGAATGGTCAGTCGAAAGAAAAAAAGAAAGGTTGCATGCAGACGTTCTTTGACTGAAATTATACAGCAGAACGCGTCTTTACACATACACATACACATACACAAACACACACGCGCGCAGAGGGAGAGAGACATAGAGAGCGAGAAGAAACCCATGCACGATCAGATACACTGCGTCAAATGAGGAAGGAAGGAATTTGGAAGTCCCCCCAGGCGGTCCCCCCCCGACGGCTGATTGATCGAGCCATCGGATGCCCTGATCGTGTTCGGACACTAACTGCCTCCCTCATGCAGTTAATGGTGAAGCTTCTAAAAAAGGTCTGAGAAGTCCTGAACATTCATTCGTGTTTTCTATCTGTATCCGTACTTCCGGATATTTTCTTGGCCTCTGATATTCTTTCGTTTCCCTCTGCATGTGCGTGCAGGTGTACCTCGACCGCATGTGGGAAGAGGAGCTCATCGATGCCTGATGGACCGCAGAAAGAATGGACAGAGCTAGAGTCATTAAGTGCATGAACGATCGACACAAGCAAACTTCATGTACACACTTTCTGACATATGAGGACCGGGCGAATTAGTTAAAGCAAAGCAATTAAGTGATTCAAATCCCGGCTGGCAATCAATTTGATGAATTTTGCATTTGTTCTTTTCGTTAATTAGCACCTGCCCTTTCAAAAAGCGAGACATAAA
The DNA here is from genome assembly GCA_018398765.1 of Chromera velia. Taxonomy (NCBI): domain Eukaryota; family Chromeraceae; genus Chromera; species Chromera velia. Next base: position 42,308 of record JAHBMJ010002517.1, on the reverse strand, counting down.
CACAGTGAACGCAGACACACACACACACACACACACACACACACACACACGCACGCGCACGCACATGCACACACACACACACACACACCGTGACACACACACACACACACACGCACACACACACACACACACCGTGACACACATACACACATACATACACCGTGACACACACACAGACACACACACACACACACACACACACACACATACACATAAGAGAGAGAGAGGGGGGGCCGGGCGAGAGGGAGAGAGGCACACATGCAAAGATACAGATAGACATATACAAACACCTAGGCTCCCCATACGTAAAAAAATAAAGAAGTTAATTACCAAAAATCACTTTTACCTTTTTTTTTTTTTGAAGCAGGCACTTCAAGTTCGAAGCTGAAAGCCCAGCTGACGCATAAGAATAAAAAAACTAATTCAGGTTTTAATTTGCCGAAATTTATTTAATTTTTTTTTTACATATGGGGAGCCTAGAATTTTTACTAGAATGTTTATGATGTTTATAAACTAAATCAATTCCAAACAATTAAGATGATCTGATGATGAAGTAAGAGCCAGAGTATAAGAGACTCTATGCACTGTTTAAATGCACATAGACTATACGATGGTGAAATAGCTTTTAATGTTATTAGTGACTCGGATGTCTTAAACCGTGGCATAGACCTACTATTTACTTTTATTTTACTAGATCCAGCCACTGCATGCGGCAGCCAGTAAAACGTTTATGGTTTACCCCACCACTGGTATGCAGTGCATGAGGCAGCGGGGCTGAATGAGGGGCCCACTCCGGTGAGTCCTATTAAAAAAACACGAATGTCTGGATATTATTACCATTGCAGTCATTAGAGCAAGGCGGATTGCAATGGCAATTTACAGACCGGCCGCTGTCAGGCTTGAGCTACTGTAAGGAAATTCAATATGGGGTAGGTCACTGTTCTTTTTACATGAACGTTCTTTTTTTTTTTTAATTCACTGTACACTGTCATTTCTTTTGACTTTTTAAATTTAAGCAATCGCAGTTGTAGAGATAGTGCCAAACGTGGGCAGGGCAAAGCAGTCAAGAGGAAAATCCACAATTTAAAGGGATCCACGTTGTGACACAAGTTCTTCTTTGATTTCCATCATTCATTCATCGGTAGAGATGTTGACGTGATCTTTCCAGTACGCCACAGACGCCATGTACTTCTGCCTGTCAAGGCCCACGCCGCTTCCGCCTGCAAGATAATCGACGCATGCAGGGATGAACGGATGGATGGTGAATTGACTCTGCCAGCAGCAGACTGATGGGGTTGCAGTGACCAACAGTTAACGCATCTGCCGTTATGGATTCACTTTGTTCCAAGGGGCACGATAAAAAGACAACAAAAGAAACAAAAACAAGTGCTCTGTATTCTTCCGCACAGAACTTCGTATGCATTTCAAAATTGGCACAACCAAACCTGCCCATTGATGAGCATCCAGTCGTTCCCTCTCTCTCTCTCTGTCTGCATGACCCCTTCCTTCGCTCTCTCCTTCCTTCCCCCCTGCCGTCGTCTGACGTACCCACCCTCTTCAATCAGAGTGTTTCTCATCATGGTGATGGGGGCCATCGGCAGCTCGAAGGTCTCGTCTTGAGCCTGCACGCATATGCGCATGTACGGATGCACTCATGCGGTAGGCAGGCAGGAAGGAAGAAACAAAAGGAAGAAAGAAGGGAAACATTGTCAAAGAGGAAGAGAAATTCCCCACTAAGTGCACATGCATGCAGACAAAAAGAGAGAGAGGGGAACTTCAAAGGCAGGCCGGTCTTTCCCACCTGCGCCTGCATGTACGTGAGATGAATTCAGGTCGAAACAAAGGACGAGAGAACGAAAGGAGAAACACAAAAAGGACGCACCAAAAAAAACAAAACGACGCCGGACCCCCCGGTGTGTGTATCGCAGACAGAAGAATTCTTCCTGATAGGCCCCACCTTGATAGAAATTACACTCCACGGAGGTTCACTTTCGTCTGCAAACAAACAAAGAGACATCATTGCAGACTAGATACTTGGATGCCTCTCTTTCCCTCCCATTCATTGAATTCACACATCCATCCACGAATACGTTGTGTCTCTTTTTCTCTTCACTTGCACAACTGGAAAGCGAGGAAATGGATGAATAAAAACCTACCATAATTTGCTTTTTACGCACACAAGAGACGAAGAAAGAGGCGTTGACAGAACGACAAAAGAACGACACGGGCACTAACAGAAAGAGATGCAGTGGGCCTGCAGGGGAACCAAAAAAAGTACAGAGAGAGAGAGAGAGAGAGAGACTGAAGCCCCCCCTACGGGCCCCTCCACGACGTCCTTCCTCCACAATGATGTCATTGATCGATCAGTGAATTCATACGCTACTGAATTCCTGCTGCTTGCTTCCATGCAGGACAAGAGGAAGAAAAAGACACAGGCAAAGTGCAACCAGACAGTTCATCTGGGGATCGACGCCTGACGGGAAATTAATTAAACGGACAAAAAAGCGCGATCGATCGAGTGAAGCGCGGCGTTGGCATGATTGAGACGCTGAGAAACAGCCTGATGGTAACGGGAGCTAGAGTCTCTCATGGAATCGGCATCACCGACACAACGCAGACACAACCAACCTTTTGACGGAACTTTGAGTGGACAGAAAAGGCAGCTAGGCCTTATGCAGCCTCCTCCCTTCTAACTGCACTATTTCCACCCCCCCCTGCATGCATGCTCTTCCAGAGACCGCGATCACCCCTAGACTGGTTGCATGCCCCCAACATCCATGCCCCGTCTCTGCATGCCTCGATCAACGCAACGACACGAAAGGAAGGACACCCCCACTGATTGCTTAGGGGTCCTCTTACAGTTCCCTTCTTGCGACCCAGAAGAGGGAAGAACGGAACAGAACAAAACGAACCAAACAATCAAGTCAGAAGGCCGACCTACCAATTTCAGTCTCCGCCTTCTTCCTCTCCTCCTCGCTTAGATCCCGACGCATCGCGGCGCGCTCCTGCGATCAAACCCCTTTCGTACAAGAATAATTAGATGCCGCGTTTCAAAGTTGTACATGTGGCAGGCAAACGGTCAGAGCTCTCTTCAGAGAGAGCTCAGACAGGGTCGGCCGCTGCCCGGAAGGAAGATCTCTCGGAAGGCATTCCGAAAAGAATTCTGCAAAAGTTGACTTGCCCACTAATACACAGACTCTCTCTCTCTCGCTCTCTCTCTCTCTCCCTCTCTCTCCGATACGCACGTACACTCACGCACACAGAGACGGAGAGAAAGAGGGAGGGAGAGAAGGGGGGGGGGCCCGATTTCCTTCCCCCGCAACCTCATGCACCTTCGACAAGTCCCCAGCTTCATCTTTCGTCTCTCAATCATTCTTCCTCTTCTTCTGCGACTACTGCTGTTGATTGTTCCTTCAAGCATTCCCTATCCCCTCTTTCCCCTCACCTTCGTTATCTGCTCACGGCTGTACAGAATGAGATCTGCATGCACAACCGAACATCCACAGAGCGCTTTCTTTCGACCGTGTACACAGAAAAAATTCAACACGCGCATGCATGCACCACAATCCCATCCATCTCTTTCAAACAAACAAACAAACAAACAAACAAACAAGCAAACAAGCAAACAAGCAAACAAAGAAACAAACGTACAAACAAACAAGCAAACGTGCAAACAAACAAGCAAACGTACAAACAAACCAACAAACAAACAAGCAAACGTACAAACAAACCAACAAACAAACAAACAAAGAAACAAACCTACAAACAACAAGCAAACGTGCAAACAAACAAGCAAACGTACAAACAAACAAGCAAACGTACAAACAAACCAACAAACAAACAAACAAAGAAACAAACGTACAAACAAACAAGCAAACGTACAAACAAACAAACAAACAAGCAAACAAACAAACCAACAGACGTACAAACAAACAAACAAGGATGGATGGATGGACAGCCTATATACCTCACGGGGCCTCAAGGCCAACAATCAATCACAAGGCAACACGAACTGCGCGAGGAAACAAAAAAAGGGAAAGAGAAGCCTCCTTGGCTGTCTCTGTGTCCGAAGCATCCAATATGACCCACCCCCCTTTCACACCTTCTGCCCCTCAAGGAGTCTGCAAGCTGACCGAGGCACTTGGAAGGCTTGATCAGATGTTTGACTTTTGATTTCGGAACCCATCTGCATTCACGCACGCACCCATACAGTAATGATCCGCCCGCCGTGAATGAATGAATGATGGATTTTGAGAAGGCACCCCCATGTAAGGCCAGAGAGAGAAACAGAGAAAGGGAGATGGAGATGAAACGAAAAGAAGAAAACAAGAGAAAACCAAAAGGGATGAGCAAAGGAAGGAACGAATGGATGAATGAATGGGTGAAAGAATAAAAGAAAGAAAGAAAGAAAGAAAGAATAACTGAAGAATTGACGGACACACGGACAGATAGAGCAACAGACAGGCTTTACTTTGACTTCTCTTTTTCTTCTTGTGCTGTTCTGTCCACATAGACAGACAGGCACATATGCACACAGACGGACAGACAGACAGACAGACGGACGGACGGACGGACAGACAGATGCACAGCAGAAGAGAAACCCCCCAATGCACCCACCCACGCACACCCTGACCCACCGAGAGAGTACAGGCAGTTCCCCCTCCCTCCGAGCAGAGTAACCGCACCTGCAGCACAGGAGGATCACCGTGTGTTTGACAAGGACACGACAGGGTTTCTGAGCTCAAAATCAGAGGGAGATCATTTTCAAATCTTCAAAAGGGCTCACAAACTCCGAATAACAAGCACAGACAGACAGACAGACAGGCAGACAGACAGACAGACAGGCAGTTGAGCATATGGCGAAAGAAGAAAGGAAATAGGGCGGCATGTCAGTTCCCGTTCTCTCCGTCTCTTCCCTCCTGCCACCATCCCACCCCACACAAGCACGTACACGCACACCCACGCACCTACTGAGAGAGAAAATCAAACCAGCACAGCCTCCAGCTCTCTAATTGAATTCCTCACGCACTCACTCACTCACTCACTCACTCACTGACTCAATCAAGGGCAAAACTTCCGAGGTGATCTCCAGAGCTCCCGGTTCTGCCCCCACAAAGTTCTCCACAAAAAGGTGCTTGCAGAAAGGGGCGTACCTGCATACAGCCAGCCAGTCAAACAGACAGAAAGAAATTCAGCAAAAACAAACAATCGACGGTGCAAAAGGCACACGCGAAGGTACGACTAGATTGTACGCAGATGTCAGAGACTATCCTCTCCTTGCTGTTGGTCGCTTAAAGTCAACGCAGCTACTCACAAAGGATTGAAATCAAAATTAATGTGGCTCTGGAAAAAAACGCCAAGTACACAAATGAGCAGCCAGGGAGGCAAATCACAAGCGCATCATCCCTTCATCGTGCAGCCCCACTCGAGCACGCAGACCGGCAAGCAAGTAGATTCAATGAGAATTGGGGGAAAAAAGGAAGAAATAAGATCAATGAGAGAACAGGATAAAGACGCAGACAGAAAGACGTGCAGACAGACCGACCCGTCCTTGAGCTGCAGAGGCGGATTGGCCGTCTTCCAGATCTCATTCACCTGCAGGCAGGCACGTGAATTGACTTTTCTGGAATTCACTCTATCGAGGCATCAATTAATCCCTCTCTCTGTTTATTTGTCTTTCCTAAGCATCTTTGTATCTGTCACGTACCTACCCACCTACCTACCTCTTCATTAATCAATAACCACTTACTCGTGTGTTCATCCATCCATCCATCCATTCATCCATCCATCCATCCATCCATCCATCCATCCATCCATCAGCCAGCCAGCCATCTTCATATTCTTTGTTCATTATTGAAACAACATTCACTTCAGAAACATCCTCTTCCCCTCGCTTCTTCTGGCTTCACATTGCGTTGGAGGCTTTCCTTGGGCTCTTTCTTGATTATCAGCAGCCTACTCAGTGTTTCTTTCCTGAAGGCTCAACCAGCGGCGTCTCGCCTAGATCCTCCCTCAAGCGCCCTTCCTTACTACCTGCCTGCCTGTCTGCCTGCTATCTGCCTGTGTATGGCTCTAACGCCCCCTTTTGCTGCTTGCAAGAATCCTTGCCTGCCTGCCTGTTTGACGGACCTTTTTGATAAATTCTGTTTTGTCGAAAACGATTTTGCTTCCGCTGAATTTCGGGTCATCAAATTGCCTGAAGGCAAACTCGTCTGCAAATAGCACAGGAAAGGTATGCGGAGGGGAGAGCTACATAAAAGATGGAGTCGTCGTCCCGCATTAGCTAGCTTTCCGTCGATTTGCCAGACGACAAATGCGTCTAGCCGACAGATACATGTACAGAGCTCAGAAGAAATTAATGGCCGGGAGGTAACGGTGTGGGATCGGTAAGAAAAAGAAAGGAAGGGGGGATCAGTTGAGTCTGGGATCGCAATCGCCATGTGCAACAGGAAGCGCAAATTTTAGTGGGACGGAAAAGACAAGTGAATGTAGACGGGTGCACGGAGAAGGAGACGGGAGACGGCACTTAATTAGTAGACCGTGTCTGTCAACTGACCTAGACCCAAGAAGTTTCCAGGGCTTGCAATTGTGGCTTGACTCATTGTGATCTCTCCCACTCGTCTCTTTTGGCTATACAGAGAAGAGCGAGACGAAAGGAAAAAACACGAAGTTGCCGGAGGGTGAGAGCATGCAACGCCGCCACCGAGCAAAGAGCGCAGAAAGAATGCAGAGGGAGACAAAATCATTGCCGGGATTCCTCTCACTTTGGGTCTCCTGCTTCGGAGAGACACATGCCGTCGGTTTATATAAACCGACCGTCATTCTCCGAAAACATGTCGATCCGATCAAAGCAATCGACACTTCGTCAGATGCATTCAGATGCCGCCTCAGCACGATCCCGGAAAAACAAAGTTTGCTCCGTGCGAGCGACCCTCGAGCTCGCGCGCGTGGGAAAAGCAAAATGCATGGAAATGCCGAGCCCGAATCGCGCGGCTTGGAAGTCATGCAAGGAGGATCGCTGACGACGATGCAAGACGGCTTCGTGATCTCGGACAATGGAAACTCCAACTGCCTGCATGGGTGTCTGTACGCGTTCTTCTCAGCTCACGGCACAGTGAGAACGCGGGCTCGCGCAGTTTTGTGACGTTACACGCAGCCTCCTGTTCCAAATCCGTCCCTTTCAGTGACACGAGGAGGACGAGGATTTACGGGTGTGCGAGAGAAATCATTTCCTCTATCGACCGTACGGACTTTCAGCGACCGAACACACAGTCTTGGAAGATAATAAACTGAAAAAGGAGGAAGGAAAGATGAGCTTCCGAGTGATGCAGTTGAGGCGGAGCGGCCGCATCAAGACGGAAGACCGGGTCAGTTCATTGGGACAGATCGAGCTGCATTAAGAATTAAGAAAAAGAAAAGAAAGGGGGGTAAAGAGAGTTTGTGATACTTAAAGTGCTCTAAAAGGCCTTCCATTCTTTTTTTCGTTCCTCCCCTCTCAGAAGTCTACCGTTTTATAGGTCCTGCGAATAATTTTGCATTGCTGCAGATGGGTAGAAAAAGATGGAAAGAAGGAAGGAAGGAAGGTTCGACGAAGGGTCTGGACTCAATTTTTGGGGCAGGCGAAAGAGTTTTTCGTGACGGCATTTTCTGTTCTCTCTGCAGGCCCGCCAAGAGGGAGGCCACGACGTTTCGGCTGTCCACTGGTGTACCCCGAAAAGCAAATCGGGACAGGAATTTAATCAGGTCGGCATGGGGGAAGAGAGACGAGACGGGAAGAAGAAGGAGACACTTTCTGACCCTTGCAGGAAAGAGATTGAAGGGTACAGTGTCATTCAGACCTGGAGGCAGCGTCCGCATCAGGGCAGGCACAGGAAGGGACGAGAGAGACAGAAAAGGCACTAGGGGAACACATAGAAAAAGGCTCTCGTAAGGTTCTGCTGAAGGCCGAGCACCTTACAAAGAGACGACCTCCTCTCCCCCTCCCTCCCCTTGAAAGCCCCTCGGTTTTCCTCAATTTGTTCTTTCTCTCTCTCTCAGTTTCTCTGGCTCTCTGGTTGAAAGCCTTTCGTCTTCTCTCGTCTCTCCGTCCTCCTTTCTTATCTTACCCCTGCGTGTGTGTGTGTGTGTGTGCAGTTTCTCGTCGAATGGGCAAACGGCTCTCTGTCAGTCTCCCTTTCCTCGAATGCACGGCTTCGGAGCAAATCAAGACAGCGACCCCCCCCCCGGTACTCTTTCTCCTTTCTGTGATTTGTTTTTTCTTGCGTCTGTTTGCCCGTGACCCCACAGAATGTCGCGGAGAACTCTTGGTCGAGTGAGCGCATGCAGTGCTCCTCCAGCGCACACACACATGAGATGAGTGCTCATCCCACCAAAATCCAACTTGCAACCTCACGTTCTGTTTATTGCTTGTCTCTCTCGTGCCGGTCTTGCAGCACATGGGAACCAGAATTTCATTTGTTCGAGGAGGGAGAGGAGGGGCAGCTGAAGAGGTTGTGCAAGGAGTTGGAAAAGAGGGCGGAAAAAGAGACGAATTTTGAGGATGGATGCAGGTGCGCGTTTTCTTCTCTCTTCTTTTTTTTGTTTTTCTCTCACACGCGCGCGCGCACGTTCAGTCCGTGAGGGAGGACAGAGGATGAAGGCGAATTGTTCAGCTGAATCAGGCTTCTCTGACAAATAACACACAGGAAGGCAGGAAGCGCTGTCAACAATCCGAAGGGAAAGTTTCGCTCTCCTTCCCTCCCTCCCTCCCCTTCTCTCTCTCTCTCTCTCTCTCTCTCTCTGTGTGTGTGTGTGTGTGTGTGTGTGTGTCCGTGTGTGCCGTGTGTGTCCGTGTGTGTGAATGTTCATGTGAGTGTATGCGCTTTCATTCAGGCTTTGCGGGTGGACGGGCAAGGAAGACCTCCAGGTTCTCTGCGGGCACGAAGGGTATGAGTGTCCGGTGAACTTCTCTGCCCACACTTTCTGCCTCTCTCCTCCCCTGTCAAGGGTTCCTGAAGGTATGTCTGTCTCTCTCTCTCTTGTCCCTCTCCTTTTTTCTTGGTGAATATCCCCTCTCTTTCTTTTGCTGAATCACCAACCTTGATGACGTCGTGTTCTGAAGAAGCTCTACATCATGGATCGATCCGTCCGTCTTTTTGCTGCTGGCTCTTACCCTGGGACTTTCTGCTGCGTGTGTTTTCGCCCCCTTCGCTGCTCATCTCCGTCTCTATCAGAGTGTCTTTCTCTTTCCGGAAGGTGGGGGGAAAAGGGAAAGGGAAAGGGAAAGGGGGGTGTTCAGGTGAGGAGACGGCATCTGTTTGATTGACCCCTCTTTCTCTCTTTCTCTCTTTCTTTCTTTCTTTTCTTTCTTTCTTTCTTTCTTTCTTTCTCTTCTGTTCGTTTGCTTCCTTCATTCCCCTAATTGCTTCCTTCCCTTGCAGACGACTACTACTGCCCCCATTGCGTTAAGGACGAGGACGTGCAGGAGCGGCAGCGCGAGGTGAAACTGGAGAAGGAAAGGGCCCGACAGCAGATGAGAGAACAGAGGGAGGCCGCAGGGATGGGGGGAGCCAACAGAAATTGGGTGGCATCGATGGTCCGTCAGTCAGTCAGTGAGTGAGGGAGTGAGTGAGGGAGTGAGTGAGGTCAGTAAGTCAGTGAGTGAGGAGAAATGACAGATCAGCAACGCCGCTCTTGAGAGAGAGAGAGAGAGAGAGAGAGAGAAAAGAGAGACAACTCCGGCTCCTCACTCACGAACTCAGAAAGATCCAAGCCAGAAATGTGCGTGTATTATTTTATCCTCCCCCCAGAGGGAACCGGAGGGGAATTTCCCTTTCTTTTCTTTTCCCTGGTAGGGGGGGAGGGATCGGACTTCGGAGAGGCATGCAGTTGCCCTCCCGGGTGTGTGGGAAAAACGCAGGCGAGGAAGGGGGGTCCGCCTTCTTTCCGATCTCTGAGAATCCCCCCCCCGCTCCCTTCGAGACATGTTTCCCCTTTGCATCTCCTCGTTCATTCAGCCGTCCTCTTGTTTGTCTCCCTCTGTGTGTGAGTGCGTGCGTGTGGAAATGCGCATTATTGAAAGGGTATTTGTGTTGTGCATGCGTCTGCTTGTGTGTGCAGAGACGGTCGACGCAGTATACGAAACTCCGACGGTTCGAGTACTTGTTGGAGAACATAGACCTCTTCCGCCCCTTTCTCAAATTGGAGGTGAGTGCGTGCGTCGTGAGATGCATTTGTCTCTTTTTTCTCCGTTCCTTTGTTTTGGCGTGTGTGGGTGCGCATGTGGCGGTCCGGTTTTCCGTCGGTCTGTGCGTCCCTCTGTTTCCCTCTCGCAGTTTCATGAAAGACTTTCTTCCCTCTGCATGTTCATGTCACATCCACTCCTGTCAGTAACAGCATCACAGAGGCCACTCCTAGAAGCGCCAAAAAGCAAGAGCACGCAAGACAAAGAAGAGTACGCTGAGGTTGACTGTCTTTTTTATGTCTGCATCCGTTTGTGCGTGTTGCGTGTGTGTGTGTGTGTGTGACTGCAGCGCAAGGACTACCTCCCTCAGGTGGTCAACAAGCTCCACGCAGCCCACAAGGATTTGGCGGTGAAGCTTTCCGACACCCAGGCGGCCCACGACACGCTGCTGCATCAAATCGAAAAGCAAGGGGGGAAGGGGAAAGGGAAAAACGGGGGGGGCAAAGAGAACAGCAGAAGAAGACCAGCCGCCGCCGCAGCAGCAGCAGCCTCGTCAACAAAGCTAGCGACTGCAGAGGGAGCAAAAAATCAGGGGAGCTTCACGTGAGTCCCCCTTTTTTTTTCTTTTCGGTTATTTCTTCTTCGCTTTCGGTGTCCTCGGATGCCCTCCTGCTTGCGTCATTTTCAAATGAGCGTGAAGAGAAGAAAAAAGACAACTTCGATCAAGTTGCCGCTCCAGCCAGATGGATTCCCTCCCCAAAGTCTGTTTCGTTTCTCGCAGCAGATGATCATGAAGGCCAGAAAGGAAGGGCAGTTTTGCTTACAGCCCTGTCCTTTCTTTCAAACCTTGACTCTGCTTTCATACAAAACCCTTGTTTGGTCTCTCCCTCCCCTCCCTCCCTGCCTGCCTGCCTGCCTGCCTGCCGGCCTGCCCTGCAGGTATCAAAAGATGGCCCCGAGGCTGGAGGGGTGCCCCGAGTTCACCGCCGAGGGGGGGACGATGAGGGAATATCAGGTAGGCCGTTTTGTCAGTCGGGCAGTCAGAATATCCGGTATGTCGTTTTTTTTTTGTCATGCATGCAGTCGGGCAGTGAGTGAGTGAGTGAGTGAGTCAGTGAGTGTTTTGGAAGGAAAATTGATTTTCTCCATGGTCTCTTTCTTTCTTTCTTTTCTTTCTTTCTTTCTTTCCTTCTTTCTTTCTTTCTTTCTTTCTTTCGTTCGTTCGTTCGTTCGTTCGTTCTGTCTTCTTTCTTTCTTTCTTTCCTTTTTTTTTTCTTTCTTTCTGTCTTTTTTTCTTTTCTTTCTTTCTTTCTTTCCTTTTTTTTTTCAGGTGGAGGGTGTCAAGTGGATGCTGGAGCAGCACGACAAGGGAGCGAACTCGATCCTTGCAGACGGTCAGTTTTTTCTCTTCCTCTGTCCCGCCGTGATATGGGTCTGTCTGTTCATGCATGGGGGGAGTGCGGAGGCAAAGGCGGGTGGGGAGCTTTCACCACATTTTATGTGTGTCCGTATTTATTTGCCGGCCCCTGTCGATTTTTCCGTCTTTGTTTTTCGCCGTACTATGTACATGTGCCCCACCCAACTTCCCCACGACAGAGAATACGCCATACAGTATTTCTGTCTGTCTCTCAGAAAAGAAAAGAGAAAAGAAACGTATCGTCTGTCTGTCTGTTGTCTCTGACTTTTCCGGTCATCGGGAGTGTTTGGAAGCTTCACAAGCATGTGCGAGACGTCTCTTTCTTTTGTCCTGTCTGCATGTGTTTGTATGTGTGTGTGAGAGAGTGTGTGCCTTTCTGTCTGTCTGTACGCATGCGAGTCGGAGGGCGCGTCTTCTTCCTGAGGCGTTGCGTGCCCAACCTGTGGACTCGATTTCTGTCTCGGAGAGAGAAGCTGTGTTTTGTGCACAGGCCAGTGTTCCATTTCCCAACTATACACGTGTTAATGCATGTCCCTGCATGCATGGATGCAGAGATGGGTCTGGGAAAGACTCTTCAAGTGATCGCCCTTCTAGGGTTCCTCCACTCACATGGAGAGAAGGGGCCCCACCTGGTGTCAGTCAGTCAGTCAGTCAGACGCTCTCTCTTTTTGTGCGTCTGCATTCATTTATTTGCATTTCAGTTCCCGCTTTCGGATTGTCTCCCTCCCAGCCAACTTTGTGCATTGCTGCTTTCTCGAGACGGAGATATTTTTCTTTCTGGAGCCGCCCATTTTTCTTTCTTTCTGTTTTGTCGCCTGCCTGTGGGCTGACGGCACCAACCAGGTGGTCGTTCCTGGAGATCCGAAAGCGACGCCGCCCCGCTGACTCAATGATTCTTTCCGTCTCTTCTCTTTCAGAGCGTCCATGAATTAAGCGGTGACTTCAGAAAGACTGGCTCGGCAGGCCCTCTCGGTCTCTCAATGCATTTTTTCATGTTCTTCTGAAATACTTCTTCGATTGCAATGCTGAAATGAGTGAGGGCGTGCAGCGTGGCCCCCCTCTCTGTGATGCCCTCGTGGGAAACAGAGTGTCACCGTTGGTGTCCCCACTTGCGGCTGGTGAGGCTGCACGGGTCCGAGAAGGAAAGGGAGAGGATCAAGGAGGGAGTGCTGCAGTCAGTCAGTTAGTCGCTTTGTCTTATTTAATTCTCTCTCTGTGCATTCTTCCTTGATTCTCCTCTTTTTGCTTGATGACCTGAACTCACTTGCTTGCTCGGATTCCGCGCATCGTCATGCCTTTCCTCGATCTCTTCCCCGACGTTTTTTTTTTTCTCTTCTCCTGTCCTGGTGGTCCTCCGTCTATGTGTAGACCGAAGAGACAAAACGGACACACCGCAATCCTGTACTCGAGTTTCCTGCATGTCGTCACTCCAGCAGTTTGAATAGCCGTCTGAGCCAAGCTGCGGGTACTCAATTTTTGGGTCTGCGTCACTCGATTGGGTCATTCATGTGTTTTCTTCGTGCACTTCTTATGCCGTCCTCGATTTATTCTTTCCTAGTGTTCCTGAAGAAGATAGGCTCTGGAGTGCGTGTGGTGGGGGGATGAAGTGAGCGTAGGACACATGACCCCCGCAAGAGAGGAGCCTGTACCCACACAGACTTTCTGTGTTGATGCAGGACAGGATGGTGTGGTCATGTCATGAGTACAAATGTTGTGGCACTCACTCACTTATGTCGTCCTTCCTTCCTTCCCTGTTGACTGACGGTGACGGGTGCGTGCGTGCAGGAAGGGCAACTACGACATTGTGGTGACCACCTACGAGACCCTGACCTCAGAGGCGAATTGGCTGGCGAGAGGCCAACACTTCGGGTGGGTGGGTGGGTGCATGCAGGACGGGGGGGGGGAATTAAGGGGGAATTCATTGTAGAGAGAAGAGAGGCCGTCCTTTTTTTTTTTTTTGGACGCCCATTTTGTTGTGCACAGGAGAAAGGGTTGGGAGAAAGCTCTGTCTTTTGTTTTTTCCTCATGCAGGTTTGTTCGCCGTCCACAGATCCAAATTCTTTCTTTCTTTGTGACAGTCCTTCTCGGGATGCTATGAGGGAGTAGCAAGGAGCGGTGGCTCTTGTGTCGTTGCAATAAGCACGCGGGTGGATTGATAATCTTACCCCTCACACTTGTTTGCCTGTAGATCGACTGACAGTCTGACGAACTGACTGACAGACTTCCTGATCGATTGATTGACTGAGTGAGTGATTGACGGGATTATTTGTAAGTCGGTTGATGACGCACGCGCACGTGCATGCAGGTACGTGGTTATGGACGAGGCCCACAAGATCAAGTCAGAGCGGAGCCTGGTGTCGAAAGCGGCAAGGAAACTCCAGGTAGGTAGAAGGGTGGGTGGGTGGGTGGGTCCTTGAATAGGGCCCTGAGCTGGTCGGGTTTCGGTGATTGTTTCAGTTTGCATAAGGGGAAGATTTCCCTTTTCTTCTTCGGTCTGTGTATGCGTGAGTTCTGAGCGACCTGCGTTTTCCTTCTCGTATCGTCTCGACATCTTCTGCCTGCATGGGGTCATCGTGTTTTCCTTCGAGGAGGGGGGGGAACCGATGAAAAATTTAAAGCCTTTTGAGCCCCCCGTCTTTCTTCTTCTTTCTTCCCCTTTCCCTCCCCTGTATTTCCCCTTCTTCCTTCCTTCCGTCGTTCCTGCAGAGCGGGTTCCGCCTTCTGCTGACAGGCACTCCACTCCAAAACAACCTCCACGAACTCTGGGCGCTCCTCAACTTCCTCTACCCTGAGGTCGGTCAGGCGGTCTGTTTTTTTTTTTTTCTTTCTTTCTCTCGCTTGCTGGGCCTGTCCTGTTTTTCTTTGTGGTCACTCTCCGCAGACGAAGTGAGAAAGAAAAGAGGAACAAGAAGAAAATGAGAATGTAATCTCTTTGTTCCTCTTTCGCTGCGTGTCGGGTAGAAGCTTGTCCTTGAAGGAAGCCTGCATGGCTGGTCTTTCCTCCATTGGAAAGGTAGCAAGCAAATCCTGCCTGCATGATCGCCAATATGCATGTGTACGTACGTATGTCTTGCCGTTCTTGGGTTCCATGAGCGTGTCTGTCTATGTCCATTCCTCCCTCCCTCCTTGCAGGTCCTGACGGAGGACCTGGCAGAGCAGTTCGACGAGGCCTTCAGCATCAAGGGAGAACAGGGGGCTCAGGTCGGTCGGTCGGTCGGTCGGCAGTCAAGCAGGCAGGCAGACAGAAGAGAGGTGGATGGATGAGCCGAGTTGTGTACGATATGAACGTAGTTTGGGCAGCATGAGTGCTTGGTGCCTTCCAATCTCTTTTGCCTGCACCCCCATTTCCTCGCTCAGATCATCTGAAAGCAACTCAGGGGAGGGGAGGGGAAGAGATGGGAAGCCTTCCACGCAGAATTCAAATTATTTTTCTTCTTTCCTTTCCTTTTTTCGGCCCTCTCTTTTCTTTTGGGTGTGCAGGTCGACGTCGACTTCGTCCAGAAGGCAAAGGGGCTCCTGAAGCCTCAAATGCTCCGCAGAGTGAAGGCCAAAGTTCTTCAGGTCAGCCAGTCAAGGGGGGGGGGAGGCAAACTTGGCTGAAAAAGGCAGACTGCGAACAAGACGATTTCCCTTCTACTCTCCAACCCCCCCCCCCATCCTTTAATTTTGTTGCAGGACATGCTACCTCCAAAGATCGAGAAGGTCCTGTACATTCCCCTCAGCCCCGTGCAGAGGTTCCACTACAAGAGCCTCCTGAGAACCTCGGCGGCCCTCTGTGGGAAGGGACCGGGGCAGGCGCCGCCCGTGGGAGTGACCAAGTACAAGGCCATGACCAACCTGCTGATGCAGCTGCGGAAAGTGTGCGACCACCCATTCATGTTTCCCGGTCTGTCTGTCGCTTTTTTGTCTGTGTGTTCAGAACATCTAGTTGAGTGAGCGCTGCAAAACAATGTGTTGTGGTCCTATGAGCAGTCGCTTCCTTCAGCGTCTACTCAGTCTGGCGTTTCTTTTCTTTCTTTCTTTCATCCATCTGCTGAAGACCCCACCCACAGTCATTCAGTTCTCTTCGGCTGATTTTCCCTTCGGCAGGCCTCCCAAGTTATTCTTTCAGCCTTAAGTGCAATTAAAGAAGCCAAGAGAGGGTATAGATCCGGACGTACATGCACTTCCCTCTCGTTCTCCTGAGAACGGAATTGCGTCCTGACGCATGTTCAGGCCAGAGCCCTTCTCTCTCTCTCTCTCTCCCTCTGACTCTCTCTCTGACTAGTCGACTTCGTCTTTTTGTCTTCTGCGAGTACGAACAGAGGAGAGAGAAATCGTGGGCCCTCCCTCTCTGTCCATCCATCCATCTCCCTGCTTGCCTGCCTGCCTGCCTGCCTGCGTGCAGGAGTGGAACCGCAGCCCTTCATGACAGACGAGAGGTTGATCTGGACTTCCGGTTGGTTGGTTGGTTGGTTGGTTGGTTGGTGGAGTCTCTTTTCCTCCCTCTCTCTCTCTCTCTCTCTCTCTCTCTCTGTGTGTGTGTGTGTGTTTGTGTGTTTGTGTGTGTGTGTGTGTGTGTGTGTGTGTTTGTGACGAAAGAAAAAAAGAAAGAAAGGAAGGAAAGGGAAGGAAAGGAAAGGAGGAAGGAGAGAAAGAAAGAAACAAGTAGTCAGTCTGCTTGTCTGTCTCTCGATGTACACGCATGTTGCTGCTCTTTCCTTTCCTTTGACTGGCGTGTCTTGAGGGGGTGGCTCTTTCCTCTCTTCTTTCTTTCTTGTGTCTGCATCTGTGTGTGCTGTATTCTGTGTGCGTCTGTGCGTTTGTGCCCGTTTGGGTGTACTTTTGCACCCTGCCTGCCTGCCTTCGTGTGTGCGAGCAGGCAAGCTGGTGGCACTCGATAAGCTTCTCCTGAAGCTCCGAGCGAAGGGGGAGAAGGTTCTCGTGTACTCCAATTTCACCATGTCAGTCATCATTTCAGGGCCTGTCTCCATGTCATGAGGTTGTCTGTGTGGGAGCTTGTGTGTGGCAAGTTAGTTGCTCTTCCTTGGGATTCTTCCTCTTGGGTCTTCGCCTGCCCCCCCACACAAAAGGTGTCGTTGTGGATTTCGTTTCCTTGGCGTCCTTTTACAATGGACCGAGCAGTTGCCCTTGCCGGCTTCTGCAAATATTTTGCGATGACAGTCATTCACATCCAGGTCAAATCCTGGATTACTCTGAATGCATGCGGGCGGACCTGTTTCTTCTTCTTCTTCTGTCTTGGGTGCTGCACGCACTGCAGGATGCTGGACATTCTGTCTGACTTCATGACCTTCCGGGGATACAAATTTCTTCGGCTGGACGGGTCCACTGGGGCCGCAGCGAGGCGGTACCAGATCAAGTTGTTCAACAGAGAGGGGACAGAGGAGCGACCTAACAGCTTCTTTGTGTTCCTCATCTCAACTGGGGCAGGCGGACTGGGCATCAATCTGCAGGCCCGTCTCTCTCTCTGTTTGTTCTCTTAATTCTCCTCTCCTCTCCTCTCCTCTCCTCTCTCGTTGCTTGGCTGTGGGCGTGCGTGCAGCCTCTCTCTCCTTTCTCCACCATGGTCCCCACCCCTCTCTTCTCTTCGCTTCTCTTCTCTTCTTACGCATTCATTCATCCATCTCCCTCTCTGCTTTCGTGACGGACCTTCTGACCTCTTCACTGCCTCTTCTGATCCCCTAATCCCCTCCCCTCCCTTTCTCTGCCTGTCTCTCTCTCTCTCTCTCTCTCTCTCTCTCTCTGTGCCTGTGTGCCCCCGTGTGTGCAGTCTGCGAACAACGTGATCCTGTTCGACAGTGACTGGAACCCGAACACCGACAAGCAGGCCATGGACAGGTCCCACAGGTTCGGCCAAAAGAAGCCCGTGACAGTCTACAGACTCATCTCCAGAGGCACCTGTGAGGAGAGAATGCTGTACTTCTCGCAGAAGAAGCTCGAGCTCTCCGAAGCAGTCCTGCAGGTCGGTCGCCGGATATTCTTCCTTCCTTCCTGTGCTGCACCACAATGCTCATTCATGTTGAAAGAAACGGACGCGCACGATCACCCCAATTTCAGGATGCAGAAAAAGCCTAGGAGAAGCAACGGACTTTTGTATTGTCCGTGTGGCTGACTGTAGGTCCGCCAATAAAGAATGAACTTCCTGCGTGCGTTCGGGTTGGCTGGCATGTTGTGTCGATTTTTTATTATTTTCTTCCCGTTTCGCTAGAGGCTTTGTCTGCTGACCGCTTCTTCGCTTTTGCTGTTCGGTTTCAGTCTTGTCCAGTGAGTCGGTGGCGGAAGAGGTGAAGAGAAGGGACGAGCGATTGCTAAAAAAAGGGCTGGGGGAAGTGGAAGTGTCGACAATTCATTCTGCTAGAGGACTTTCTTTGAGTACGTGCAAACGGAGTCGAGAGGAGAGTTCAAAGAAAGGTACACGACCAACGACTGCAATGCAAAAGGACAGTCTGCATTCTGTTTGCGTCAAAGATGGTCTCTCTCTCTCCCTCTCCTCCTCTCTATGCGTGCGTGTGCATGAGTGCAGGACGGAGTGGAGGACGCCGTCGAGGAATCGGGAAGGGAAGCTGAGGAGATGACTGGCGAGGAAGTCGGAGAGATCGTCAGTCAGGCAGTCCAACATCATGATGCCAGGCAGGCTTTCTTCTCTTTCTCTTTTAAGAGAGAGACTCATGATTCTGTTGAGGGAGGGAGGGAGATGTTCTTTCTTCGTTCGGCTTTTCTCTTCTCGCTCCTTTCCCTTTTTTCTTTCTTTGCCTTGACACGGAAGCAGACCGTTCCGAAAGCAGCAGCTAGGTTCCAGCTGAGAGAGTGAAGGAAACTCACTGCCCCTGTCCTGAAGAGTGCATGTGTGGATTGATTGATTGATTGTCCTTTTTGCAGATCCGTTTTGGTGCTGGTGAGCTCGAGAAGGAGGGGGAGGCCGCGGAGGCGGGTGGAGACATGAAGAGCCAGAGCGCCAAGAACCTCGGCAGGGCTTTTTTTGACTCTGTGGACGTGGACGCCCTTCTGTCGGGTGCTGTGAAGATCGAGAAGGTCGCTGAGGGATGGACCACGGAGATGAAGAATGCCGCCGAGGGGGCTGCGGTGCCGGTAGGGGAGGGAGAGAACAAAGAGAATGCAGACGTGAAGATGGAAGACGCGGAGACAGAGAAGAAGGCAGACGACGTGAAGATGGAGGATGACGCAGACAAAGAGAACGAAGCAGCGGAGTCTGGTCCCTCTCCTTCGACGTCTGCACAGACGAAGAGAACCTCTCCCCGTCTCTCCCTCTCCCTCGGTTTGGGGGAAAAGGGGTCAGACAGCAGGGCCCCCCCTTCCCCTTCTAGTGGCACTAGTGGGGGGGGCAGCAGTCGCGGGGGGGTGGCGTCAGTTGCAGCCGCTGCTGCAGCAGCCGCAGTATCGGGGGGACCGGAGCGTGAGGTTCTGGGGGCCCTTGGCCAAGTCCGAAAGATGCAGTTGGACTTCAGAATGGTCAGCAGCTGGATTTTCTTTCAGTACATGTCGTTGTCGTTAATAAATTGTGTCCTTTCAGTGCAGCCGATCGTATTCGTAGGGTGCGACGGGGGGTAGGGTTGGATTCCTTGATTGTTGTTGTTGTTCGTGCAGTCTGTTGTCTGTTTCGTCCTTTGGGGCTTTTGAGTCGATCGTCTGCCATCTCCTGTTGGGGGTATTCGAAGAGGAAAGTTGAATATTTTAAATGAAGGGGCTGGTTTGAAACGCGATTTTTCTTTCTTTCGTCTCTCTGCCTGTGTCTTTGAAGAGGACGAAAGTCGAGGTGTGTGAGGTGTTTGTGAGACAAAGATCGACTCTCAAGTCTCTCTCGACACCTTCCTTCATGTGTGCTTGGGTGGCTGGAGGGATCTGTCTCTCTTTTTCTTGCTCCTTCTTTCCTTTTCCGTTCTTTCTGGCTTGTATTCATTCGCCGGTCGCTCTTCTACTTTCCTCTCCTCTCACGCGCCTCTCTCCCTCTCTGGCCGCCTCTCTTCTCTTCGCTTCTGTTTGCGTTCGTTCAGCTGGAGGGCCAGAAGCAAGAAACGATCGTGGCGATGGGCATGACCGAATACCAGGCACAGCAGTGGAAAAACTCGGAGACGAGAAAGTGTGTTCGTAGGAATGCATGGGAAAGAAGGAGAGAGGAAGGGAGGGAAGAAATGAAGGGAAAAAAGGCAAGAGGAAAAACATGTAAAGATACTGCGGCGGAAAGGGAAAACCTATGTAAGATATCATCAGACAAAGAAGTTACAAAAATGAATGGAAAGGAGAGGAGAGGAGTAAATTCAAACGAAACGGAATCAAGAGGAAGCCGTAACGAACGAGAAAAGGCACCCAGGGTTTTTGTGGGCCACTGTGTGCGTCTCTCTCTCTCTCTGTCTCCTTTCCTGTGAATCAAGTGTGCCCCCCCTCTTTGTTCGGATGGGTTGATTTTGTGCGTGTGTCGTGTGTGGCCCTTTCTGCCTTCCCTTGTTCCTTCCTTTGTTCTCTCTCCCTCCCAATTTCGTCTCTCAACGCAGACTCCTCTATCGGCAGGGCCCCCCTCCCGAGGGACCGCGAGACAGGAAGACGACTGTAGAGAAGATGTTCGTGCAGGGGGTGGGGTGGATGAACGTCACGAAGGCCTCCTTGGAGGAGGCCAAGAGGGACGAGGAGGAGGAGAGGAGACTGCAGGAAGCCAAGCGACTGGCCCTCCTGGCAGAGCAGAGGTTCAGACATGTGAGGGCCAGGTCTTCTGACAAACACCCGGGACACGACCAGCTGTGCGGCATATGTGGAGATCGGCTGCTGTGCGTGAAGGCCATCGTGAGCCACATGCACTGTAAGTCAGCCATTCTGCATGCAGGGGGCTTCCTTCTTTTTCGTTTGCATGTGTCTGTCCTTTCCTGTCGTTCTTCGTTCTTTCTCGTCTCAAATGTTTTGTTTGTTCGTGCATCTTTCTCCTATTGAGTCTGATCGATGTGTGCTGGAGAGAACGGAAAGAAAAGGAGTCTCTCTCGCACGGCCTGTTTGTAACCCTTTTGTCTTCGTTTTGCCTGTAGATGTTGTCTTGCTTCGTGGGTGCGTGCGTGCGTGCGTGTGTGTGTGTGTGTGTGTGTGAGAGAGAGAGAGAGAGAGAGTGTCTGTGTTTGTGTGTGTCGTGTGGTCATGTGCATCTATTTGTTTGTTTGTGCGTTTGTCCGCCTGTCCGTCCGTGCAGGGGAGGGAGACCCGATCTCACCCTACGACGAACGCCCCGCACTCGCCGATGCGATTGCAAAGGCAGAGGCGGCCCCCCACTGCCACCCTGCCTGGATCATGGAGGAGCAGATGGATGAGGTCCTGGAGGTCCTCAAAAAGAAGAAGGGGGTGCCTGAGGGCCTTGCGAGACGCCTCACGGAGGGCAGCAAATTCTCCGAGCCCTTCAAGGGTGTCTTCTCGTGTTCCGCGTGTCCGCGTGCTTTCCACACTGCGTGCGTGCGTCGGGTGGCAGCAGAGATGCTCACCGTTCGGAAGGCCGACACGGAGGCGAGACGAAAGGGGGGGGTGAGGGCAAGAACGAAACCGGAGGCAGATTTGGACAAGGTGGCGGGGATGGATCTTTTGGCCCCCCCTCCCCGGAAGGGGCTGTTGGGCGGCACTTGTGACTCCATCGAGAGGCCAGCTGAAGCTGGGTGGCTCCATTTCTTTGGCCACATCGGGGGGAAAATGCAGAGGGCAAGAGGACAGGTCCGAAAGAGCAATGTCCACCAATTCAGGTGCTTCCAGCATTACTGCAATGCCTGGTGAGTCTCCGGAGTTGATTTTTGATTTTGAGAATGGATGGGGAAAGAGAGGGAGGGAGGGATGCAACATGAACAATACGCTGTGCTTTATGTTTGGGGGTTTCCTGTAGAAACAACGGGTGACTGACTCATGGGTTTCGGTGCGGTGCGGGGCAGGTTGAATGTTCGTGCCCTCGTTGGGTGGTCGGCTTTGCGTTTGTGTTTGACTTTGTCGACTATCCGTCCTCTTCTACCTGCATGCGTCTATTGGTGGTGTTTGTGTACCTGCCTGCCGTCTCTTCCTTCCATGGTTCTGAGGTCCTCGTATTTCATCGACTCGTTTGTCGTTGCCTCTTTCTCTTTCTTTCTCTTTTTTTTGTTTGCAGTGGGAGGACTGGGAGTGATGCTGGAGGGCTGCTCTTCAGGTTCGTCATTTGTTTGAGGTTTTCGGGGGGATGTCTTCTTGTTGCCTCTGCTGTGTCTCCCTGTCTCTCAATCGGTTCACTCTCTAGTTCGTTTTCTTTCTTTGTGCCGATTATTGTTCCGGAAGCTATAGTGTCCACTCACTCACTCCTTTCCTCTCACTACGAAGTTGTCCAATTTTCGCGAGGACTGCGCTGGCTTTGGAATCGAACACCGACTGAGAGGGCAAGAATGAAGACTGATGCATCTTGTCTTGTCTTTTCACTGACTCACTCCCTTCCTTCCTTCCCTCCTTTCAGGTGTCTCGGTGAGGCCTGTGGGTGGGCTCTATGCTACGACTGCATGGAACAGAAGGGAATTTTCGAGGACATAGACCATGAGTCAGTCAGGCAGTCTGGGGAGCTCTCTCTCGTAATGACTCTTTGGGGTGGCTCTTCCTTTCTTTGCATGCTTCCTTCCCCCTTCTTTCGCATTGCCTGTTTGTTTGTAGGGGTATCCGCAGTCCTGAATGCGTTCCTTTCTGTGTTGTCTTTTTTTTTTTGCTCGCTTGCGTTCTCTCTCTCTCTCTCTCTCTCTCTCTCTCTCTGCCCCTCTTGATTGATTCAATTGTACCTCTACCTCTGTCCTTCGTTAATTCTTCTCTTCCCGATTCTTTCTCAATTTTCAAAAGAAAGCGATGCACCCTCTCTCTCTCTGCAGTCGGGGAGTGCACCCTCGGTGGTCCTCCTGGGGATTCGACTGTGGGGACAGGGACGGAATGGGAATGGCGCAGTTGGTGGTCAGTCAGGCAGTCAGGCGGTCAGTCAGAGAGGGTGACTGGTCAGACAGGCAGGGAGGGAGGGAGGCAGCTGCAGGGAGGAGATTGAGGAAGAAAAGGAAAACGAGGAAGAGGGAAGACGTCTTTCAGCTGAAGAAGTTGGCAGAGCAGAGAAAGAGATGGCAAGTCCCCTAAAAACCGAATCATGGCGTAGGTATGCAAATAAAATACGCCCAATTTAGTTTCCTGCATGCACTCGCGTCCCCGCTCGAGATAGATGACATTTTCATTTGTGCAATCTATCTACGCCTCTTCCGGACGTTTCTCCCTTTTGCCTTTTGCTGATTTCTACCGAACATCCCTCTTCTCTTTGAAACGAAAGAAAGAACCGACGAAAGGAAGAACAGACGAATGCAGACACCCTTCAAAGTCGTGGCACGTAGCGCCGTTTCCGCAAAAAACTCTGCTGACCGGACTGACGTAGTACCAATTTCTGTTGTCAGTATACATGGACATCCGCAAATGAATGAATGAAAGAATGAATGAATGAATGAGTCAATTGAATCCTCCCTCCTCGCTGTGCACGTGTCACCATTAATTGATTGCAGCTCTGCCCCCGCTGTGCCCCCACTGGCCCCTCCAAGTCAATTCTCGACACCCCCCCCGAGGACCTCCCCCTCCCCCCCCACCTAGTGACCTCACCCTCTGCTGCGAACAACAACTCATCCCAGGACTCCCTGATTGACCTCAGCAGTGCCCCGTCGTCCGCCCGTTCCAAGAGAACCTCCGTGGACACCCTGGGGGACGATGACGAAGAGTTCACGGGATCCTCCAGCAACCTCAACAGCGTCAGGAAGTCAAAGAAACCAAAGCCAGCCGCAACAAGTGCTCCCTCCTCCTCTTCATCCTCCTCATCGACAGGTCAAGCGTCTTCGTCTTCTGCTGCCGCCGTCGCCGCCCCTCGCGGGCCCGCCCCCGCCCCCTACCCGATCTACCTCAGCGGGCCCGGTGGACCCCGGCAGGGCCCCCTTCACCTTCAGCAGCAGGGAGGAAATCCCTCCCGCCCCCTGCATGGCACGGGCATACCCCCCTCCATGAACGAGCGGATGGCGATGCCAATGCAGCAGCAGAAGACCATGCACTCCGTGCAGAATCCCATGGGGATGCCGATGCAGCAGAGTGCACCGTCCATGCAGCAGGAGCGGCAAGGTCACGCTTCTGTGCAGGCACCTCAGCGGCAGCAGAGGCAGAGCCTGGGTGTGGGTGCAGGCAGAGGAGGAGAGAGGCGTCCGTCGAGCCGCTCCTTGGACAGGCAGGTGAGGGACATGAGCCTGCTGGCAGAGACGGAGATGAGCGATGAGTGAGGGAGTGACTGGTTGTTCTCTGAAGGAAGACAGAGGCTGCATGGGAGAGAGGGCAAGTCGGAGAACACAAACGGGGAAGGGACGGTTTCTTTTTTGTGAACGGAGATGGAAGCCGAAGGTGGCAGGCAGCAAAGAAAGAAAGGAGGAATGGAGAAAGACAGAAGACCAAACTCCCACCTTCAGGTGGGAGGCTAACGGTTTGCGGTTTTCTCTTTTTGCCCTTTCCTGCCGGCCCTCAATTGCCTTTCCTTCTCCTCCCTCCCCTTTCCTCTTTCCTCTTTCGAGAAACAGACAGACAGACAGACAGACAAAGGTCTCTCTCTCTCTCTCTCTCTCTCTCTCTCTGAGAGTGTGTGTGTGGTCACTTCCTTTCTTTCCTTTTCCGTTGCGTTGTTTCTTTCACTCCTGTCCCTCCCCTCCCACCAACAGAAGCTCCCTCTCTTCTCGCCTGTGCCTGACTGCACGCACCTGATCGATCGATCGATCGATCGAAAAAAGAGAGAGAGAAAGAAAGAAAGAAATATGCAAACAAACAAGCATGGATGGGCGCACCCACCGGGACGAACGAACATGCTCGAGGACGCAGGTTGCATGCATGCATATATGTGCGTGCGTGGCTTCTTGCTTGCTTGTTCGCTTCCTCACCACCTCATTTCGATCCCTTGTCTGAAGACATCAATTTTGCCTTCTACAACCAGCTCTGCAGCAGGCCTTGCAAGCGACTTTCTTCACTTTCCGGGGGGAAGGTACTGTGTCCTGCATGTGTGCTGATAGATTGAAATTTCGTCTTCTCCCCTCTGCTCTTAAATTCTCCCTTTCCTTCCTCAAGTCTCTTCATTTGTTTTGCCCTTCTTTTAAAAGTTTCAAGAGTGGTAGGCTAACCGAAGAACGGGAACAGGCACAGAGGCCTCCGAAGAGCCGAGAAAGACCAGAAAGAGTCCCAGATACGAGGGCGATGTGCGAAGAGATGAATGCTCTCTGTCTGTCTGTCTGTCTGTCAGGGCAGGACGGCTGGTCTCTCTCGTCTGACCTGAACATTGCTGCGAGGGTTCTTTCTGCTCCCTCTCTGTATATTTCGTCAATTCTCTGTTCATTCATTTCATCACACGGAGGGTGAAGTCTTCGTCTTTATTCATGTACAGATTTTGAGGGTGTGCAGTGCAGTGCAGTGAGCCCTTTTCCTTACGCCGACTTTTGTTCTCTCCTTCCCTTCCTTCATTCGCCTATGGTTTTTGTCATTCCTTCCCTGTCCCAGCATTGTTCCGTTCTCATGCGAGAGAGAGGAGGGAGGGAAGAGAAAGGTCTGAAAGAAAGCTGTAATGCAATTAATGGAAGGTCCGAATCAAATGTAGAGAGACAGACCTGTAATGCAATCGCTGTGTGATTGGTTTCTTCTTCCACTCACTCTCTTCCACTCTTTTGTGTCCGTCATTTAGACCGCACTGTGCCGTGCAATTCGTTGTCTTTGTCACATTGTTCGCATCCTCTTTTGTCTTCGATTCTTCATCCGCATGTACAATCAAGGGGGGCTGTTCCCCCCCCCCCCTCTCCCAGGAAGGGACACCTTCATTCGTCTGACAGCTTGTTGCATGGTGGCACATTCGTCCCATGCATGGATGAGTGCGACTTTTGTTCTGTGAAGCAGTGCAGTGTCTCCTATCGCAACTTGACTGCATGCAGGTGCCCAACTATGGGTGCCCAGAAGCCAATGAATGCAGTTCTACGCAGCGCGCGCCAGTGTGGATGTGACTTGATATTCTTCTTTTGTTGTTGCTGCGTCGCATGCATGCATAGGCATGTACGTTACACGCAGCACGTAGATGGGTGTTGTTACCAGTACTAGGAACAATATTTGCATACTGGTACCTGGAAAAGATTTCATTTCATTATATAATTTTATTCTAGATTTCATTATTACTTATTTGTATATATCCATATCTAGATCCATATATATTCATAGGTCTCTTGAAAGTTGAAATCGAGCTAGGATTTAAAACAAGACTTGCATGAACATGGACTGCCAGGAGCTAGGCTCCCACGGCTATACTCATTCATTCATTCATATTATTCGTGATGATGTTTCACTTCTTCCTAACACTTGTTTACTAGTTAATAATCTAGTAACAGATTCTAGTTTTACCAGTAGTTTTAAAGTATTTCAAAGTTTTTGAACTCGAGATCTAAGTAGCTTGGACAGTAAGTTGAACTACTATAAACGTCTGAAAAATTAAAGCCTTCAATGTAATATGTTACCCCAGCATGGAGTAATACAATGTTATACAAGGTGCCAAAATAAGATTTAGGAACCGTGCTTAAAATGTCTCAAGCACTTTTGAATTAGTTCTAAAATGACTTATCAATATCTTTCACGGTATTTCTCTTATGAAGTCTTACTGAACTGTCTTTTACCTAGGTCTTTCACAGGGGTTCCCGACTTCGAACTTGAGAGAAGAATTGAACTTGTAACGCGAAAGAGTACGGGGAACAATCTCATCAACAATCTACAACAATCATCAACATTCCCTCCACCACTGGCACCACTCTCCCGCGTACATAGCCAGACTGTTGCAAAAATTTGCGCGCGCGAACGCGCACAAGTAACTCAATTGTTATTTTTTTTGATTAATTTTCTTCATGCATGCATGCATATATACATCAATTAAATTAATTGAGCTAGCTATAGGAAGGAGGCCGGATAAAAGACAAGCCGTGCTCTTATAACTGAGCCTCACGCAGACCCTCAGTATGTGAATGGCTGTGAGGGCATCTGCTGGGTTTCTCTCCGATCCGGCATGCACAGAAAACTGCTTTTGAGATAAGATTCAAGTTCAAGAAGGGCAGCGAGCCGACGTTCCTGCAGAGGCAATCAGAGTTTCAGACTGAACAAACGAGGTGAGCTGTTCAAGCCATGGGGTGCTCTGCGTCTGTTAACACTCTCGAAGGAGCCGTTGTGGCCGAAACGGCGGTCTCTCACGCACAGGCACACGGACCGCCTCCCCAACAGAAGGCGCAGCCTCCCCCTCCCCCTTCAGTCCTTCCCCCGAACGCAAAGCCCATAAGCGCGTATGAAAATGCGTTCTACGCTTTGGACAAGGATGGCTCAGGTTTCCTCGACGTGGCAGAAATCACAAAGGGCTTCTCTCAAGTGGGTATTCAGATGTCTGAAGAGCAGGTCGCTTCGTGCCTGGCACAAGCTGACAAAAACCAGGATGGGAAAATCGATGTGGACGAGTATTTGATTCTGATCAACAGACTCCTGGGCATGACTTCCAATTCCGCCCTTCACCACGTTGCCGCTTACCGAAAGTGGCGGAAACTTTTCATTGCTGCTGAATGTGGCATGCCAGACTTACCCCCCCCCATGGCCTTCGCAGCAGAAAACCACGGGATCTCCCCCGAAGACAGCGTCAAAACACTAATCGACACAATGAAAGAACACAACTGGAGCGCGCTCTATTCCCTGTCCTCCGAAGCCTACAGGGCACAAGTGAAGCCCGACACATTTGACAACTACATGAACGTCCACTGCGGGCACGTCGTAGAGTTTGAGGACCCGATTCGACAGGGAGAAACTGTGGAATTCCACACAAGAGTGAAGGTGAAGACACTCTATTCTGTGTCGTGGAAGTCTGTGAGGGTTTGGGCTGCCAACGGAATGATGTACGGTCTTATGGTGGGAGAGACAGAGGAGCCCATCGAAATTGAAGATTCCCCCGAGATAAGAAAGCCTCCCAACGGGTACAAACTCGAAATTGATCCCGTAGGCAAACTGATCCATCATGCGTGGCACACAGACATTCCAGAAGGGTGTGAGGCAGTCATTGCATGGGCTCTCCCCCCCCCTGCCCCCCGATACTGGGGCAACAGCAGCTACGAGATCTCACCCAGTCCCTCCATCACCACAACCCCGCCTGGGGGACAGGACCCTGAGATCTTACTGCCTCTCAGCAACGAATCCAAAAATCCCGCCCTTCCACGTGACGCACCCGCCGTTGTGTCCCGAAAAGTCAAGGGCCCGTGTCACGCAGTTCTTGAGTACAGTTGTCTTGTGAGGGCCCGAAAGGTTGGGTTGGCAAATGTAGAGGAGAAGGGAAAGGGCCCCCCCGTTGATTTTGGTCCCCTCCCTGCGAAGGGAGACGGAGACATTGAAGAACCAGAGCCGGGAAAAGACGATCCCCCCTTCTCCGCCTGGCTCCAAAAGCACAAGCTTGAATATGATGAGAGTACCGAATCTCAAGTCTTCTTTGCTTACAGAGTTATGAAGGCTCTGGCGAAGGACTTCACTTATGATCTCTCACATGATTCGATGGCACAGCGCGACAGCGTGGCAAAGTTGGTGGAGTGGGAGAGGACAGACTGTCTTGGGCACTCGAATATATTCACAGCAGCACTGCAGAGAAATGGCTTGGGCTGGTGTGTGCGAAAGGTCCACACCCCCGATCATGTGTTGTGCGAAATTTGGGACGACAACGCCGGGTGGATACCGATAGAGGCCACCCTGAAACAACCCTCCCAGACGGGGTTGGTCGATGGGGCTGTCAGGCACATCATCTGTAAGGGGATCTCAAAGCCCATCCTTGCAGACATCCCGTGTCTCAAGCAGGGGCCATCCCCAATCGCCAAGGTTGTACAGACGTTTGCCGAGGCAGTGTGGATCGAAAGGAATTTTGAAAAGGCCTTCAACATGCTGACGGCGTGGCAGCAGAACCACCACAGTTCCGAGGGCCCCGACAAAAAATTTGAAAAACTGAAAAACTGGGCAAACGCCTATGGGGGTGCAAAGGCGATTGTCCAGACTGAGCTTCACCCCGCAGGTGACGTTGCAGGCACGACCATTGAGTGCCAAGGCGGGGGAATGTTTGCGCACCTCTCGGTGAAGCCGAGTGATTTGATGGAGGTCATGATCACAGGGTTGGAATTTGACGCACACGACCACATGGCCAAGTGGCCCGGGTGGGTGGAGAATCGGCCTGAGGGGTGGGAGAAGAAGGAGCAGGTGCTGGGGGGGTGGACCCCTGTGGTGATTGTGGTGTCTTCAGGTTCCAAGGGCGTCCCG
Source organism: Chromera velia (assembly GCA_018398765.1). Lineage (NCBI taxonomy): Eukaryota > Chromeraceae > Chromera > Chromera velia. The sequence goes on along the minus strand of JAHBMJ010002517.1, from coordinate 13,395 downwards.
TCTCCCTGGAAGTTTGAAGACAAAGTGAAGGCCCCAGGAGTGATTGGGCCAACAGAATTGCAGCAGTGGCATGCGAAATGTGGGTGTCCGATTTGACCTACAGTGCATGTCCAGTGACATACCTAGTGAAATACAAAACAAAACCCAAGAATGCGGAGACGGCTCAGCCAAATTCAACCCTTTCCTTCTTATTCTTTCTTCAGCAGATAAGAGGAGGAGGGTGAAGGAAGAGAGGAAGCGCAGTATGGTTCTGGGGGATGAAGTAGAAAGAATTGTTGACCGAGCAAAGTCTGGCAGGGGGCACCGTTACCAAGTTAAGTGGGTGGGGTGGAAGACGCTCACATGGGAACCTGCCA